>PVKS010020629.1:0-36490 GCA_004027875.1 Aplodontia rufa
GGTAGTTTTTTCATCTTCAGTTGTCTCTGATGCAGCTTATACGAAATAATTGTTGTTCTGTTAACTGAATACCACTCTGTAATTGCAAAAAAAAAAAGTTGCAGCTGTTTTGTTGACATTCTGAATGCTTCTAAGTAAATACAATTTTTTTTATTAGTATTGTTGTCCTTTTCATAGGTCTGAAATTTTTCTTCTTGAGGGGAAGCTAGTCCTACTTTTGCCCATTATAGATCACATGAGTTATTAGTGTTTTATCTTTTCATATAGTTAGATGATAAAAAAACTTTTGTCTACACGCCCTGCATATCATGATGGAGGTAATAAAAGTTAAATTGAGGACATTTTCATCCATAACTAAAAACTCCAAAACCTTGATCAGTTGATAACAATTTACACACAGGCCACTTACATTTACAAAGTGAAGAGTAACCAGTTTATCCACAGCATGGGCTTATTAGAATCAAACAATCTGAAAGTCTGTCCTTGAAGGACTAATAGAAAATTATGTTCTGATCTTTACATGAGGACTCTACTCTTAACTCCCATTACCATGTAATGGCAGTTATATTTTGCAGTTCCCACATTAAAGAAGACTTGAGAATGTATCCCCAAAAGCGTGAGCTTAAAATACAAGACTGCCATGTTAAATTTTAGTTAAGTCCCAGCAAAGGTTCTGACAGGGCTGTAAATGCCTTTTCCCGTTTAACTAAACATGGACTGGAGAAAACTTGAGACTCCAATAAAAGTATTTTTAATTAATTGGCCCAGCTTTTAAATTACAGTGCCACATTTGAAGTTGGCTGTATTTTTCTGTATTGTGGTTTGCCCTTTTATGAATCAAAATAGACATGAGGAAAAAAATTTTGAATCTTCCAATTATCCAACTTTTTTAATTTTTTCTAACAGTCTAAACTCATTCATTAGAGTCATGTTTATCTGCTTAGCAGTTTAGGGAACAATTTGGCAGTTTTGTGGTTTTTGAGATTATCGTTCTCTTAAAAGTGCCAGTGTTTTAAAATAGCGTTCTTGTAATTTTACACGCTTTTGTGATGGAGTGCTGTTTGTTATATAATTTTGACTTGGATTCTTTCCATTTGCATTTGTTTATGTAATTTCAGGAGGAATACTGAACATCTGAGTCCTGAATGATACTAATAAACTAATAATTGCAGAGGTTTTAAATATTAGTTAAATGGCTTTCACTTAAGAATTTTAAGATTTTGTTCAAATCATTTCCAGTAATACCTTCTAGCAACACCTTTAAAGTTAAGTGTAAGGGCTGGCAAAGTTTTTCCCCTTTAAAAATACTCAGTTTATGCTTATAAATAGGTTAATGGACTGATGAAAACAGGGTTTGTCAAATACTCCAAGTACTCTAGGAGGAGGATATCATATTCATATATGTATAGGGAGAAACTAATTTTCCTTTTGCAGTGTTGAATTACGATTTTATTTTAGAACAAGGCACATGTTAGTGGAAAGCAACATTGGTGGTGATAAAGGTCTGGCAGTTCTAATTGAGGACCTCAATAGACTACTATTGTCTCAAAGTTTATCAGATTTTTAGTCAAGGGGAATAGATGGCCTTTGTGACTCGGATGTTCTACAGCTGTGGAACCACCGTTGTCAGCATCTGTTGCTAGTAGGTCTGATTTATTTAGAAATGAATTCTGCCTCAAGGAAACTTCTTTTTAACTTCAGCAGGTACGATGTTGAGAATGGGAACAGTTTGGGGTTGTTTAACTGGCTTCGGATCTTGAGGGAATGGACAAAACCCCTGTCAAATCAGAAAACCAATGAATTCTGCTTAGTGTCCAAATACTGTCCCCAGGAACTTGGATACTAAGTCCAAAATTCAAGTAAATAAAAGGTAATTTAGGTAATCTGGTGTAAAAACCATGTTATAAATGAGATTATTGGAAGGGGTGGTGACTACAAGAAAAGATTAATCAGAATTTAAAACGTTTTCTATATTTTTGAAGTCATCAGGGCATACTAAAATCCCGTTGCCTCATTTGCCTATTGCTGTTTAGTTTCTATAGTAGTCTGATAATCTTCCACCAAGGTGTTAACCTTTGCTGTATTTCCTTGAGGGATGTTGAGAAAGGTGTGTGCTGTGTCCCATGGGGGTAAGCATTAAATGATAAAAGATAGGAAGTATACCTGCACAACAGCTTTCAACGGATACTTCCCTCACTGCCGAGGTAATCGGAACTGTTGCTCAGATGCTACAGCAGCATCTGTACTGAAGACTGCACAGGGAAGGAGTGATTTTAAAATGCAAAACATGGTTACTACCTTGTTTGACATCACAATCTGAAAGTTAGCTCTAGGTCTGTTTGGTGTAACACCTTCTGAACAGGCCCAAAATAGCCTTTTTTCAGTACCACTTAAGCACTTTCGCATATGATGATGTATTACTTCACTGAGCATCAACTGCTCAATCCCCTAGTGTGAACCATTGGCTAGTAATTAGGCTAATTCATAGGGGATTATGATGATAGTTACTTACCTTATTTTTCATGCTAATTGTCATTTTCAAGAAATCTTGGAAATGCCTTTTACTAGGTATTTAGGTAAGTTTGGAGGGCTATCTAATGAAAGGTGGAATGTGGTTAAAGTTTTGGTCTCTGTGTGTGTATTACTGGGCATTGAACTGAGGCATGCTTTACCTCTGACTAACTTCCGCACCCCTTTTTATTTTGAGATAGTCTTGCTATGTTGCAGAGACTGACCTTGAACTTGGGATCCTCCTGCCACATCCTCCTGAGCACCTGGGATTGCAGGCGTGCACCACCGTAATCAGCTTTCTTGTCCCCTCATAGAAAAGTACAACTAGGG
This sequence comes from Aplodontia rufa, assembly GCA_004027875.1. NCBI lineage: Eukaryota > Metazoa > Chordata > Mammalia > Rodentia > Aplodontiidae > Aplodontia > Aplodontia rufa. The sequence continues at coordinate 2,842 of PVKS010020629.1, forward strand.
AAATTCCCTGGGTCTCAGCCAAGTTGCTTCCCTGGAGCAATGAGGCAAAATGTTGCTCGGTTCTAGGAATGCTGCTGTTTCACAATGACACTATGGCACAGAAATAGATACCACACAACACACAATAGTATCAGCATAATATGCCACTTCCAGTGGGCTCCTCTCTAAAACAGATCATGTGTGCTGGGAGGAAATAGTCACACCTTAGGCATGTCCATTGGTTTGAACCTTCTAAATAGCTGAATTTACTGGTCACCCATTGAAAAGGAAGTAGAAGTAGAGATCTGGAATAATAGGAAGATAGATCTGTACACATGCATGAGGATTATGTGGTGAACTCTTAAGATCAAATGATAGAAAATCAGTTGAAGGGGATATGTAGTACGGATTAGCGCTAGAGTATATGTTCCTGTTGGAGGCCCTGATTTCCAGCCCTAGCACCCAAAAAAGAAAAAAAGGGGGGTAAAGAAATCCTTGTAAATGGAACTATTTTTTTTCAGTCACATAATTCAGACATATACGTATCATTCCATAGTATATTGTTCAAGTGGTTGCTAATAAATGTTCCATTCTTTACCATACCTCCCACCCTTTCTAACAATACTGCAGGGAACATGTGAACATTTTTTGGCTTGTGTAGGTCTTCAGGAAAGGTAACTTGAAGTAGAATTGCTAAATCAAAAGATTCATTTACATTGAACATTTTGGCAGGAATTGACAAATTGCCCCCCAAAAGGTGATTCTTATATTTTGCAACATTTTAGCAGATTGTATAATAAAATCAAGGTATTTTTGACCAATTTATTCATTGACTTTGTGGGGAAAATTTTTTTAGAGATGAAAAACTAAAATACAGTCATTTGTCCAGAGCTATCTGATTCTGCACAGAATCAGAAATACGGGTAGTATCAGAAAGGAAAGACCCTGAGGGTGGCTACTGATAATCCAAACTGTTCAACTATTTCTCTAAAATGTTATTTCAATAATTAAATATTGAAGTAGTCCCTTTCATGAAAAGGAGAAGCTTCCTCCCATTTGGCGTCCTCTATCCCAAGTGGAAGTGTATGCTGTTTGTTTGTTTGTTTTGTTTTCCTCTAGGGAGGGCTTTTTCTAGCCAAGATTGTGTGTCAGTCTTACAGAAGCGCGGCAGACAACAGTTTTGGAAAACCGTGCTAGGGAACAAGGGGTAGCCAAAAATTAAAGGACTGTGGGCCAGATTCTAGGAATTAGGAGGTAGTTATTTGGAACGGTGGAATAGATCCTGAACATTGGCCTCTAAATGGAATAAAGCTCACCACTGCTTCATCTCCTTGCTGGGGATGGTGCCTCAGGGCAAAGGACAGATTCTAAGTGCATTTACAAACACAGCTGTGTTTATAGTCCTAAGAAATAAACTTAGTTTCTTTGAGTCACATAGAATCTAATTAGAAACTTTACCATATTTTTATTTGTTAGGTATCAATTAGAGATCACTTTATAAAGTGTTCTGAACATAAGTAGGCAAGAGAATAGTCCTAAAATAAAATAAGTTAGCTGTTGAAAGTGAGAGAGTACTCCTAAAGACAAGATCTCAATTACCACACCCTCATAGTGAGCAGGAGACAGAGGCTCGGGAGCTGGGAGGAGGCCCAAACAACCTGGGGCCATCAACCCCAGAACAAAGCGGTAGCACCCTTGTCAGATCACGGGTGTCAGAGGCCCCAGGCCTCTAACTCCAGGGCTATTGCAGTTCAATCTGCACATTTTTATAAAGCACTAGACAGGCCCATTGGGATTCAGAGAACTGCAGTATCCTAACAACATAGCAGGGCCAGGCTCGCAGTAGGTGTTCAACTGAACTGCTTCCCCTTTCCTTCAAGAATTCCCTCCCGCCCTCAGTCCCAGGCTGGGATTCCCCTGCCTCGGGTACAGTGGGGTTTGAGGACAGTCTGCACAGGGAATCACCAAAGAATGGGTGCTGCTTATGCGTCCTTGGAACTGCGCACAACATTCCAGAAGTGGAAGGATGGATGGCAACACTCACGACGCACTGCACACGAGAAAAACCTTTGAAAAACAGGTTGCCCTTAAAGTAGGAGTGGAATCTACCTTTATTGACACCAACAAGCAAGAGTGTACGATTCTATCAACATGCATGTCTATTTTCAACACCCGTATAGACGATGTGTGTGTGTTTACAATTCAGGTGAAAGTCACAAATTTTAGATTATTTGTTTTTTACAGTGCTGGGGATCAAACCCAGGGTCCTGTGCATGACAGGCAAGCACTCCACCTCTGAGCCACACCCTAGTCTTTAGCCGTTTTAAAAGGAGCAATTCATTGACATTTAGTACATTCATCATGTTCTATAAACACCACCTCTATTAAGTTCCAAAATATTTCCATGACTCGAAAAGGAAGCCCTGTGCTCATCAGCTCTCTAGCCCTTGTCCGCAGTCTGCACTCTCATGGATTTATCTATTCTGGATGGTTCATTACGAGGAATCCTACAAAATAACTTTCTTTAAGTAGCTTCTCTCACTTACCATATTTCCACAGGTCATTCACAGGCTGAAAAACACCCCATTGTGCGTGTGCGTGTGCGTGTGCATGTGTGGTATGTGTGCGTGCATGTGTGTGCATGCGTGTGTGTGAGTGTGTGGTATGTGCGCTTGTGTGTGCGCATGTGTGCGTGTGTATGCCATAATTGCTTTCTCCATTCGTCCTTGGATGAACACTTGGGTTGCTTCTACCTCTTGGCTATAATGAATAGTACTACTGTGAGATGGAGGTGCGCATACCAGTCCCTGCTTTCGTTGCTGTGGGCGTATATCTAGGAACGGACTTGCTGGATCGTTTGGAAATTCCGTGTTTAACTTTGTGTATGTGAGCGTGTGCGGTATTGGCAATTACACCCAGGGCCTTGCACATGCTAGGCAAGTGTTCTCCCACCGCGCTCCATCCCAGCCCTCTGCTGCACTCTTTTAGGAGTCACCAGACTGTTTTCCGCAGCAGCCTGGCCCCTTTATACTCCCATCAGCAACCTGCAAGGGTTTTGTTTCTCCACAACACTTTCTATTTTCCACATTCTTTTTTACTATAAACATCCTCGTGCATGTGAAGTGTAGCTCATTGTGATTTTGATTTGCATTTCCCCAATAACTGTTGATGTGAGCATCTTTTATGTCATTTGTGTAATTTGTGCGACTTCTGAGAAGCAATCGAGTGCCTGGTGTTTAAGTTGGGCTGCTTTCTTTGGATGTTGTTTTACCGGAATGGCCGTGCATTCGCAGGCTGTTTGCAAGCTACTTTTTCTGCTTCCGCGTCTATCCTGTTGGTTTCTGCTGTGCTTGGAATCAAACCCAGGCCTCCCGTGTGCTAGGCAAGTGCTCCACCACTAAGCACACTACAGCCCTCATCGTATATTTTTACTCTGCGCTCCATCATTTTTAATGCCTTTGTGATATTTCATTGAATCAGAGTGAAATGCCATATATTATTTACTCAAACCCCCTCCTTTTTTTCAGTACCAGGAATTGAACCCGGGGGTGGTGAACCGCCAAGCCACATCTCCAGCCCGTTTTTATATTTTATTTTTGAGACAGGGTCTCGTTAAATTGCTTAGAGCCTTGCCAAGTTCCTGAGGCTGGCTTTGAACTTGCGATTCTCCTGCCTCAGCCACTACAACCACTGGGATTACAGGCACCACCGTACCTGGCTCAATCCTTTTCTTTTTTTTTCTTTTTTTTTTTTTTTCTTTAAGAGAGAGAGAGACAGTCAGGGACGGGGAGAGAATTGATTTTTATTTAGTTTTTCATTTGATTTTTGTTGCTCCAACACTTGGTTACATATGTGGTGCTGGGGTTTGAACCTGGTTCCTCACACATGCCAGGCAAGTGCTCCAACTGCTGAGCTACCACTCCAGCCCTCCAATCCCTTTTTATTAGGAATTTAGTCTCTGATTTCTATACAAATAACATTAAGGCAACTCTTCTTTCCTTATACCCCTATCTTTGTGTTCCTGATTGTTTTACTAGGATATAAATATATTCCTCAAATCGAAATTGCTGAATCAAAGGATCAACCAAATTTGGTCAATTTTACCAAGCTGCCTTTTAGAGAGTTTTCATACAAATGTGATAACTTTTCTGAAATCTATTCAGATAATTTTACATATAAGGGATACAGGGTATGCTCATGGTTTCTAAGGTTGCGTGACAGTTCAGGCCCACAGCAGTGGGAGAAACTGTGAAAGGGGTCACCTTCAAAGGCAAGCAGATAAAAAGCCTGAAAACCCGGGAAATTCGTTGGGTCAAAATGTCCATTCCCCTTTATATTTCTGTTATTTTACTACTTTTCAGGTTGGTGATGAACAAAAAGAGCTTTTATATTCAAATAATTTCAGCACTGAGAAAAGAGAATATAGATCAGTTATCACTGGGCCATTGGAATGGATGGGAAAACTGAAAATTTTGCAAAAGTATTAGAGCTTTCTTGCTTTTCATTTCATAGCTTCACTATTCTTTATAATTACTTACATAATTTCCAAGACTTACTCATCAGTAATTTCGTCAGATTTTTAAAATATGTGCTTTAAATAAGGTTAAGTACATTTTCATGTATGATTTTTTTTATTGTACTAGGAATTTAACCCAGGGGCACTACACACTGAGATACATCCCCATCCCCAACACCCCTCCCCTTTTTGTATTAATTTTGAGACAGGGTCTCACTAAATTGCTGAGGGCCTCATTAAGTTACTGAGGCTAGCCTGGAACTTGTGATCCTCCTGCCTCAGCCTCCTGAGCTGCTGGGCTTATAAGCAAGCACCACCACACCCCTGCCACATATGGTTTTTAAACCAAGGCATAGGCTAATTTTTTTAAAGCATATATGTCTTTTATCTAATGATGGCGAAGGTGTCAACATGAAATTGGATTAATTATGTATAAATGTATCTTGTAGTCAGTCCCACAGAAATCATTTACATACATTGAAGAGTACTAGATTTTATACTACATAGATCTGACCTGAAAAGCAAATTAACTTACAAGTAAATTTCAAATTACTTGTAAGAACCTGAATTTTGGAGGTCAACACTGTAAGTTTTCATGTCATAAATTTATAGACTTCTACAGATAATTATAATGTACTACTAGAAATAATATTGATTTTATTTCTAAAAATTGGAACAAGATGTGTTCTACGATAATTATATCAGTATCAATATAAAACTTTCAGCTTTAAAAAAATTAATGTTAAACCAAAAAAACAAAAAAATTTAATGTTAAGTAAATTGAGGGGTTTTAAATAATTGTAGTTAAATCTAGGAACAACCTGTAATCCTAGAGACTCAGGAGACCGAGGCAGGAGGATCCCAAGTTTGAGGCAGGCCTGGGCAACTTAGGGAGACCCTGTCTCAAAATAAAATAAAAAGGACTGAGAGTGTGACTCATTGGTAAATGATAAAGCACTCTTGGGTTCAATCTGCAGTAATACAGAAAAAAACAAGAGGTTAAGAATTAACCAGGAAAAAAAATGTTTTCTTCTTTATTTTTTAATTAATGAATTAATTTTGCTACCAGGGTTTGAACCCAGAGGTGCTTAGCCACCGAGCCACATCCCCAGCCCTTTTTATTGTCTATTTTGAGACAGGGCCTAAATTGCTGAGGCTGGCTTTGAACTTGTGGTCCTCCTACCTCAGTCTCCCAAGCTCCTGGGATTACAGGCGTGTGCCAACGTGCACAGTTTTTATTTTTAATTTTTAATATATTTTTATTTTTAGGCCAAATCTAATTTTTTTCTATCTACAGGACCAAGTCATCTTAGGTTATTATCAGTAAAAATGCTTAAAACCTCACTAAGAAATGAAAATATATTTCAAATCATTTTGTTTTATTATGAAAATCTCTTTTAAATCTTTTTAATTATATATATGTATGTGTATATATATTTTATTTATTTATTTATTTATTTATTTATTTATTTATTTTTGGAGACAGAGTCTTGCTAAGTTGCCTAGGCCTCCACTGTGGGATCCTCCTATCTCAGCCTCCCAAGTCGGTAGGATTGTAGGTGTGCACCACTGTGTCCAGAATTTGCATCCTTTTTTAAGAAGGGAGAATAACGAAAAAACGGTGCTTAATCCCAGCTACTTGGGAAGCTGAGGCAGGAGGATCACAAGATAGATCTAGCCTGGGCAATTTAGCAAGACCCTGTCTCAAAATAAAAATTAAAAGAGGCTATGGAAATAGTAGTAGTAGAGCTCTGGGTTCAATCCCCACCCCTACAAAACGTGAAGAAAAGGAAAGAAAAGGAATAAAACAAAACCACTCACAAACACAGAAATCAACCTAAAAATAAGTCCACACTAGCTTTCATGCCTCGAAAATCAAAGTATTTGTGGAGAGAATGGGGAGAAAAAGAGAAGGAATAAATGAGTTCCAAATTTGATATGTTCTTTAATTCTTATTAAAACTGTGAAGGGTGAGACACGAAGTTTAAGCCAGGTGCAGCGGTGTATCCCTATAATCCCAGGGGCGTGGGAGGCTCAGGCAGGAGGATTACCAGTCCCAGGCCAGCCTCAGCAACTTAGTGAGGCCCTAGGCAACCTAGTGAGACTTTCCCTCAAAATAAAACGTAAAAATGACCGGGGATGTTGCTCCATGGTTAAGCACTCCTGGTACCAAAAAAAAAAAAAAAAAAAAAAGAGAGCAAAGCGTGTGATTAATATGTGGATTTGTCCAGAAGCACACTGTAGAGGAGCTTGACCAGGTTCTCCAGTCACACTCTGGCAAATTAGCAGACCGTGCTCTGGCAAGGGACAGGCCCTCTTATAACTGTGTGGCAGTCTCTTAAGTCTCTTCTAGGGAATGATTTTTTTTTTTTTTTTTTTTTTTTTGTACTGGAGATCCAACCCAGCGGTGCTTAACCACTGAGCCACACCCCCAGCCCTTTTTATTTTTTATTTCAATACAGGGTCTCACTAAGTTGCTGAGGTCTCAAACTTGCCATCTTTCTGCCTCGGCCTCCTGAGCCGCTGTGATTATAGGCGTGTGCCACCACACCCAGCTAGGAAATGATTTTTATAGCTTAACCTTTCATTGATTGCCGAGACCTTCTGAGCACCTACTCAGGGCCTCTCCTGTGAAATGGAAGGATCCCACTGAAATTGCATTCCACTGAAAGGAAATCTGGAACCACCCCTCTCCCCACACTGAAGGATTGAAGCCAGGGTTTCTTGCATTCTTCGCAAATCCTCTGCCACTAAGCTACATCCCTTAACCCCCCTCCTTTTTTTTTTCTTTTCAAAAAAGAGAGAGGGACAGTAAGAGAAAAAGAATCAGTTTTATTTGGTTTTTCATCTGGTTATCATTGTTCCAACACTTAGTTGTGTATGTGTGCAGGGGTGCGAACCTGGGTCCTCCCACATACCAGCCAAGTGCCTTAACCACTGAGCCAACGATCCAGCCGCTCCCTGCCCTTTTTACTTTTTATTTTGAGATGAGGTTTTGGGAAGTTGCCCAGATTGGCCTCAAACTTGGGATCTTGCTGTCTCAGCCTCCTAAGGAGCTAGGATTACCGGTGTGCTCTGCTGTGCCCCACGTGGAACCATTTTTTCCTAGAGATACACAACCTGCTGCTAAGTTAGCGATGTCGTGATTTCTCAGCAACTGACGTATGGAATAGTTTTTACTAATTTTCAGAACTTCAGAGAAATTTCTAAAATTTAAAATTCCTACTGAAGGGCTCTGAAATGCGGCTCTCCATCCAGTTTGTCCTTTAAATTCCAAGAAGGAAGGCAGGTAGGTGAGTGATGGAAATGATCACATGTCAATCATCTTATCTACTCTAGATTCTTTCCCAGGACCCAGTTTCAGCTCAGAACAAAATAAAACCCATTCTGGCATCCCTTCTGAGAGTTAAAGAGAAAATCAGAACAAGATTGTTAAAGAATAAACGGGTAAGACACAGTCACAATAAAGCTGATCAAAATTATTGCATAAGTTACTATAGAAACATTTGCCACCCAGTTTGAAAAAATTCTTAAATTTAAAAAAACAAATTTTAAAAGAAACTGTTTTCAGGCTGGAGTGGCGGTTTGGTGGTTATGGTACTTGCCCAGCATGCGCAAGTACGCGGGTTCAAACCCCAGCACCCTCGTATACAACGATGTCTTGGAGCAACTAACATCACATGAAAAACTAAATAAAAATTGTTTCTCTCTTTCTCTCTCACTGTCCCTTTCTCTTTATATATATATTTTTTCATCAAAATGTGGCAGTTGCTGGCTGGTGAGATGGCTCTGTGGTAGAGTGGTTGCCTGGCATGCACAAGGACCCAAGTTCGATCCCCAGCACCATATACACAACTAAGTGGAGGAAAAACAAAAACCAGATGAAAAAATAAACTCTCTTTTTTTCTCTCTCTTAAAAAAAAACGTGGCAGTTGCAAACACATAATATTGTGCCATTTAAAGTATGGTCCCACTTGTTGTATATGAGTGTTTTCACTGACTTAAAACTTTCGACAATCTAGGTGCAGAGGCTGAATAGCAATGCCCTAAACAACTTAGTGAGATCGTCTCAAAATTAAAAATTAAATAAGGGGCTGGGCAGTCAGGCATGGTGGCGCACACCTATAATCCTGTGACTCAGGAGGCTGAGGCAGGAGGATCTCAAGTTCAAGTTCAAAGCCAGCCTCAGCAACTTAGCAAGGCCCCAAACAAAATAACAAGACCCTGTCTCAAAATTAAAAAATAAAAAAGGCTGGGAATGTGGCTTAGTGGTTAAGCACCCCTGGGTTCAATCCCTGGTACCAAGGGAAAAAAAAAAATAAAGCTAAAGAAATCACAATGAGGATGCAATCAGGGCAAATGCTCAGCTCTCTTTTCCTTGAAAGAGGGTTCACAGCATGAAAGAATCCCATGTGTACCAGTTTATTTCCTGGACAGCAAATTCTGCAGTGAGGTTGCCCCATCTCCCTTTTCCTCCCAGGCAGATTTTGTGGATCCTGCCAGGTCCTGCCCCTCTGTCACTGCCCAGGACTCAGGCAGCTGCACACCTCTGTGGCCACATCCAGCACCCGGGAGCCTGGTGCTCCTGAGGGCAGTGTGGTGGAACTGGTCAGAACCCCCTTAGGGTGTGCGGCCCACAGAGCTTTCCAGCAAGTCCATGGCTACGGGAAGTTTTCTTCTCTCCCCTGAATTCTTTCTCTTTAGTCTCTAAAAATCCGTAGGTGGTGGTGTTAGATTCCTGGTGCTCTATCTCTAGGCACAGGGCCTCCAAGCCAAAGTCCTTACGCACAGATTTCTGTTTTCCTCTTTCTATTAAAACAGCGAGGAGGAAGTGGCAGTGCATTCGAGTTGCGTAATCGCTTGCTGCTCTGTTCGACGGGTATGGCACCATTCTTCAAGCCAGGCTGTTAGCGGGAACTGATTCTGGCTTCTGGCTGCAAAGGTGCATAAGAACTTCATGAAGGAATTCCTTTTCCATTCTGTGACAAACTACAAATTGTAACATGTTCTAGAAACTTAGGTCGATGTGCTCTTACTACCCAGTTTCTTGGAGGGATTTGGTATAATGCTGGCAAGAAATGGGGATATTTCACTATAATTAGAGAGGAATACATTACAAACTCAGGCCTTGGGAAAAGACCCTAATTCCAGCAAATACCATAATTGTCACATTATCTACAGATGTGGACAATCAGAATCGACAGTCATTTTTTACAAGCTTTTTCTTTCAGCTGATACTTTTTTTCTTGAGTAGAGCATACTTATATATACTCAGATTTAAAGGTTTTTGTTTCGTTTTTTTTTTTTTCTTCAGTGATAGGGATCAAACGCAGGCTTGTGCATTAGTGGTCCGAATGCAAGTTCTTATCTGGCATTCACAAAGACCCAGATTCAAACCCTAGCACCACATATACAATGAAGTGTCAAAAGAATAAAAATCAGATAAAAAATAAATAAAATTGATTCCTTCTCTCACTCCCTCTCTCTTTAAAAAAAAGTAAAAGAAAAAAGTAAATTCTTACCAAACACAACAGACTGTATCAGATTCATCAGTAAGTCAAGTCTGATGAACTGAACTGAGTCTCAAATGTATTTTTCTCAAATTGATTATCTTAAATAAATTTCAGGTGAAATTCTTCTAAATTATTGCTCTTAAGTTTACATGACTGTAACTTTCTAGTTACCCTATAATTTTACCTTCTTTCGATGACAGGAGATTACAATAAATAGCAACAAGAATATATATTATTAGAAGAAGCCATAAAGAACACTAACATTTCACAAGACCCTACACTATGAGTTGGAATAGATTTTACAAACCCTGGGAGGATGACCTTCCTTACCCCCAAATAAATCCAGTTTCTCTGTGAAGGTGGATGTCACTATCTTCCCCAATTGGAAAGCTGAGAAATCCTACTAGTGCTAGTAATAGACTCATTCATCTATTAATAATGAGCCAGGCAACTGGGCACAGTGGTTCATGCCTGTAAGCCCAGCAACTTGGGAGGCTGAGGCAGGAGACCAGCAAGTTCAAAGCCAGCCTCAGCAAGTTGGTGAGAATCTCAGCAACTTAGACTCTGTCTCAAAATAAAATATTAGAAGGACTGGAGATGTAGCTAGGCAGGAAATTGTCCCTGAGTTCAAATCCCAGTACCAAAAAATAATAAATCAATCAATAAAAAAAGTAGCCAGGCCTTGTGCGAGGCCCTGGAGACTCCGAGGTAAATAAAACTGACCAACCGCCTCCCTCAGGAAGGTTCTTACATTTTAACAGAGAAGACAGGATGAGTAAATACATATATAAGAAAGATTGTTCAAGACGATGCTAGGGGCCCTGAAGACACCGGAGCAGCTGACCGTGCAGGGTGGGTCCCTTGGGCAGTCTGGAAAGGCCTTTCTGAGGACAGCGAGGGGGAAGTTTGTTCACTTTTGAACTTCATCACCTCTTCCGCTGCTCACTCTGGTTTTAGCTGGCTTGGACAGGAGGGTGGCTGGCTCAAGTTCAGTGACCCTCTGGGGCAGTCCAAGCCTCCAGCCCTTTGCACCCAGCCGTGAGCACACCCGGTTCCCAGGCCTTTCCCTGAACCAGCAAATGGCGACTGTCCTCCCAGTTTTCCCAGTATTCTCCCCACTCACCGCACTCACGTTGGTGTTTTCTTCACACCCTGTAGCTCTCAGGATGTGGAGGGCTGCGAATAGCACAGACAGCTGCAGCTGGAGGTGGCTGCCTGGGCAGCAGGCCAGCTGCTGCCACCACAGGGGCTGAGGCCAGCCTGGGCCTCCACATCTCGCTGGAAGCGGCCCGCGGGACCTCCCTGCTCACTGGTGCAAATGATGCCTTTTCTTGTGTGTGCACACATGGTGATGGAGGCCAGGGGAGGAAGGAAAGGATCTGTACCCTTGGGGTTTTGGGGTATTTTTTTTTCTATCAGGGATTGAACCCAGGGGAGCACTTAGCCACTGAATCTCATCTCCAGCCCTATTTATTTTTTTATTTTGAGACAGGGCCTCACTAAGTTGTGTAGGGCCTTCCTAAGTGGCTGAGGCTGGCTTTGAGCTTGTGATCCTCCTGCCTCAGTCTCCCGAGCTGCTGGGATTATGGGCCTAGCTATGCCCTTGTTTTTACTCATTCCCAAGCCTGCCTCGGGAGTAGGTCAGCACCAGAGGCTGTGGGCTAATAAGGAACCAGGAAGCTGGCACAGCCCTGTGTGCTCAGGGCTGGCCTCAGCCTGAAAGTCTGCTGAGTCCTTTCACATTATCTCCTTACTGTGACTTCTGCCAGTTATAAGACTCACATTCTCCTCTGGCCAGTGTCCTAAAGGCAAACACATAAGTACACTCATCCCTCGGTATCCACAGGGATGTGGTTTTAGGATCCCCTGCATATGCCAAAAACTGTGGTTGCTCAAGTCCCTTATAAAAAAATGACATAGTGTTTGTATAGGATCTATTTACATCCTCCCATGAACTTTAAATCATTTCTAGATGGCTTAAAACACCTATTGCAATAAAATGTTACACAAATAATTGTTAGAGTGTTGTTCAGAAAATAATAACAAGAAAATAATCTGTGCATACACAATATAAGATGAAGTCTGTTTCAAATATTTTCAATCTGTGAATGAGGAACCTGCATATATGGAGGGCTGAGGGTATTATTTATAAAGCACCTAGGGAACCAGGGATGGCAGCACAGGTCTGTAATCCCAGCAGCTCAGCAGGTGAGGAAGGAGGATCTCAAGTTCAAAGCCAGCTTCAGCAATTTAGCAAGTGCCTGAGTAACTTAGCAAGTTCCTGAGTAACTTAGCCAGACTGTCTCAAAATAAAAAAATAAGAATGGCTGGGGATGTGGCTGAGTGGTGGAGCACCTCTGGGTTCAATTCCTGGTATAAATAAATCACCATGGGAAATGTGTCCTTCAAGGAGGAAGCGTAAACGGAGGGATGAGAAAATGTGTCCCACACGCAGTGGGAACAGGCATAGGGCCCAGGCCTGCACAGCCCCAGGCACACTTTCCCCAAAGGAGAGTGGGAGAGGTGACTTGCCGGAGGGGGAGAACAGTCCATGGTGTCCAGGTCCCCTGGTCTGGGTGAGGGAGTCAGACACGGGTTTGTGGCTGAACGTCTGCCTGGGTGTCCATTATTACAGGGTACAAGAGGCCTCCCTGGCCACACTGAGTCAGAGGCCCGCTGGATCCCTGAGCTCCTGTCCTGTGTCCTCATCTCCCCCGGGAAATGACCTGGAGGGACATGGGGTGGAACTGCCTCTCCCTCTCCCCACCTCAGATGGAGAAGGCTGCTCACCTGAGGCTGGGCACGGGGAAGAAGCTGAGAGGGCCCCCGCTGCACTCTGCAGTCGGCCTTGGTCCTGGGGGAGCCTCTCAGGGCAGTTTCAGCTGCCCTCCCGGCTTTGGAGGAAAGGGAGCAGGTCACACGATGGACCGATGCCACGACCGCGCAGGAGACGGCACTCACCGCGGCGGCGTGTGTTCTCGACTTGCTCACTTCTTGTTATTTGTTCTGCAATAAAAAGTACTTCTGTTGGGGCTGGGGTGGGGGCTCAGTGGTTTCCGCGCTGGCCTGGCATGCACAAGGACACGGGTTCGAACCTCAGCACCACAAACACAACGAAGTGTCAGAGCAGTGAAGGCCACATGAAAAGCTAAATAAAATTGATTCTCTCTCTCTCACTGTCCCTCTTTCTTAAAAAAAAAAAAAAAGCTACTGTTATGAATTAAATGTTAAGAATTCAGTTGCGGGGCTGGAGCAGCTGCGGTGGGAGCCCCTGCCTGGCATGGGCGAGGACCCAGGTTCGAGCCCCAGCATCACATACACAACGTGTCAGAGGAACCAAGGCCAGGTGAAAACCTGAAGTTCATTCTCTCTTTCCTCTCTCTCTCAAGAATAAAAAAGAATTCAGTTAGTATTCAGTAACACATGTTACTTCAAGGGACTACAACAACAAACAAAACTTTTTTAACCAAATGCCAACAGGTTGACAGGCGACAGGGAGGACTTCATGAAACAAGGTGATTTGCAGGGGAGGGGAGCACAGTTATATCTTCACTCTTATTCAATTAAATTTTAAACATGCTTCAGCAAGTACGTGTGCTTCCTCCGGGTGGACGTTGTGCTACGGGTTTCCTGTCTGTTGCCTAAGAGCGTTTTAAGACTGCCAGGGACTCGGGAGACAAGGCAGTCTCAATTGCAATGTGCACGCCTCTGCCTGGTGGACCTGCAAGCCACCTCCCTCCCGAGCGTGTCAGAAATCGCTTTGGTGTGCTCTTCAGAGGTCTTGGCATCCAGAAACAAAAGAAAGTGAAATAAACCAATGCTTCCTCGAGATAATGAAGTCCAAAGAACTAAAGAAGCACTGAGCTGAGAGTCATTGGTTATAAAAACAATCCAAGCTGGGTGCGGCGGCACACACCTGTAATCCAGGGGCTCAGGAGGCTGAGGCCGGAGGATTGCAAGTTCAAAGGCAGCCTCAGCAATGGAGCTTGCTCCTGCCATACTGACTGTCACTTGATGGCCTGATAGTTAGGTGTCCTTGGCAGGTGCTCAATCTCCTGTGCCTCAACTCTGCTATTTGTAAAATGGGCACAATAATTGTGGTGACTTGCTGAGGCTTTGCTGGAGTCTGTGAAGGTTTAATTAAATCACCTGTGGGAAATGATTCGCCTGCTCTTGGCACTTGGCAAGAACTTGGTTACTATTTGCTTCTAACAATAGCCAATTACATAATAAATTATTAGCTTATAATAATTAATACTACATTATTAGAAAGACTCCTCCTTTCTCCTCCAATTCAGGCCTCCACCTTAGTGTAAAAGGGAGTCTTCTGTTTTATTCTCTGAATTTATAAGTTTTGACTGATCTGATCAATTAATCCACAAAAAATTTGATTCCTTAAAATCAAATGGTTGCAGCCTCAAGCAGTTACTATTGTGCAGGTATTTTATGTATTTATTTTGCTGTCTAAATGCATTTCGTTTTGACAGAGCAGTTGTGAAGTTGTAGTCTTGACAATCTGCCCCCGCTGTTTAAGTGAGAGCTTTTATGTTTTTGCGTGGTGGCTGGGTTCTCTGCTACCAACTCACACATGCACGTTAACCCACCACCTGCTTTCCCTCCTGTCCTCTCGCTCCTCTCCCGTTCTCCCTTCCCTATTCCACCACACTTCCCTTTGCTCCACTATTAGTTTGTATTTTATTGGTTTTTTTTTTTTTTTTAAGAGAGAGACGGAGGGGTTGGGGATTTAGCTCAGTGGCAGAGCGCTTGCCTAGCACACGCAAGGCCCCGAGTTTGGTCCTCAGCCCTGAAAAAAAAGAGAGAGAGAAGGAGAGAGTGAGATAGAGACAATAAATTTTATTTTATTTTTTCAACCTGGCCTTTGTTTCTCAGACACTTAGCTGTGTATGTGGGTAGTGCTGGGTTCGAACCCAGGTCCATGAGCCTGTGAGCAAGCACTGTCACCGCTAAGCCGCCGCTTCAGCCCCTGATTGGTTCTGTATGTAATCTTACCCAGCCCTCCTTTCCTTTATTTTACTTTAGCTTCTCCATATGAAAGACAAATCCAACCTTTGCGTTTCCGAGTTTGGCTAAGTTTACTTACCATGATGTTCTCCATTTCCACCCATTTACGGGCAAATGCCATTATTTATTTATTTTGTTACCAGATATTAAACCCAGGGGTGCTTAACCACTCAACCACATCCCCAGCCCTTTTTATTTTTTATTTTGAGACAGGGTCTTGCTAAATTGCTTAGGGCCTCACTAAGTTGCTGAGGCTGCCTTTGAAATTGCGATCCTCCTGCCTCAGCCTCCTGAGCTGGGAGTGCCACTGCACCCAGCAATTTCATTCCTTTGATGGCTGAGTAGAACTCCATTGTGTGTGCATGTGCGCGCACCACAATTTCTTAATCCATTCATCTATCGACAGGCATCTGTGTTGGTTCCGTAGTTTAACAATTGTGAATTGTGCAGCTATAAGCATTAGTGTGACTATGTTGTTGTGATATGCTGATTGAAGCGTTTGGATGATATATTCCTACAATACACATTATTTAATTCCATTCCCTGCAGTTACTGAGAAACCGGGTGGTAAATTAAAATGCTAATAGCTTAAAATGTATTTGATTTGTTCATCTCATACAAATTTGATACCCAGGGCTGGAGCAGCGGTGGCTCAGCAGTTTCGATGCTTGCATGGCATGCACAGGGTCACGGGTTCAAACCCCAGCACCACATACACAACGAAGTGTCTGAGCACCGAAAGCCACATGAAAAACTAAATGCAGTTGATTTTCTCTTTCTCTCTGTCTCCTTCTCACTGTCCCTCTCTTTAAAAAAAAAAAAAAAATGATTCCCCAAATTCAGATAACCAGAGCTTAAAGGGACTAAGAATTTGTTGGGGACCAGCTAGAACTTAAAGAATAATTTACAATATCAATACAGGAATATACATTCCTTAATTCCATCCTGCACAGTTGCTAGTCGGCTGGTATGAAATCAAAGAGCTGTTGTTGGCAGGGGACTGTTGCTGCCCCGGGCCTGAGCTCTCTTCCTGGAGACCTTTGAAGAGGTGTAGGTGGCTGCTGGCTTTGCTCTGTGCCTTCTGTGGATCACCAACCTCTTTAAAGACTTAACGAGCGAGGGGAGTGGGTTGTCCATTTAGCGCTTCAGGCCATAGGGATCCTTCCTATCTGATGAATCCACAGAGGCAGTGCTCTCAGGCTCCCTCAAGTTGCTGTCCACCGTTTCCATTAAAGGCAAGAAATGTTAGATTAGAAAAAAATCCCTGACTCTGGTTCCCCAGAAGGTCAGAATCTGGCCCGGACCTGGGGCATCAGAAGCTGCCTTTGCTAGCCTGATGGGGCAAATCTCTCTTCCACGTATGCATTGTAGGAAACAGAACTAAACTACCACTTGTCCTCAGCCACTAAAGCATACGAGTTAACAAGTTGAAAACCAGGCAGTTATACGTGTATGGGCTGATTTCCCACTGCAGAATGAGTTGTTTATTAGGGTATGTGTTCATGAGGGTCAAAGAAAGGACCTCAGGATAAGAAAGGGATTTTAAAACTTTCCTTCTGATCATTTTATGAAAAAATGAGTTTTGGTTAAAGATGAATAAAATCAAAATTCAGCTCATGATGGTCACAAAGACAAGAAGAGAAGCATTAGGCTCTTTCTGTGTTCAACCTCCTTCATTTGTCTTCTTTTCTTTTTGAAAAATAGAGGGAGAGAGAGAGAGAGAATCAATTTTGTTTATTTTTCCATCTGGCCTTTGTTTCTCCAATGCCTGCTTATGTATGTGATGCTGGGGTTTGAACCTGACTGAGCCACCGCTCCAGCCCTCTCCTTTATTTCTTACAGCAACCCCCTCAAGATAGAATCAGTTACAATACTTAGACTCAGAGAGATTAAGTAACTTACCCAATGCAGTACAGCATCAAGTCAGAACAGGGGAACTTGAACACAAATTAGTCTGCCTCACACCGCATGTTCTGTCCTCTCCATCTCAGGGTAACCAACTGTCCTGGTTCTTAGGACTGAGGGACTTCTTGGAATGTTGTACTTCCTGTTTAAAATCATGATGGTCCCAGGAAAACTAAGGGTTTGTCGGTCTGCTATGAAACCAGAGGAACTATGGTTGGATCTGTGTTAAAGAATTGGGTCCCTAGCCTGTGGCACTATAGGGAGATGGTGGAACTTTGAAGGGTGGCGCCTAATATAAGCAATTAGGTCACTGCATGTGTGCCCTTGACGAGGCTATTGGGTCCTGGCCCCTTCCTGCCTCTATGTTTTCTTCCAAATTGCCATGAAGAGAGAGTGCACTCCCCCCACGCACCCTGCCACAATCTTCCATCTGACCACAGGGCCAAGTGACCATGCACCAAAACCTCTGAAACCATGACACAAAGAACCTTTCCTCTGCACAAGTTGACTAGCTCGGGTATTTGTCACAGTGACAGAAAACTAATTAATACAAGAGGTTATTGTTCCCTTAGCCAGCCAGCCAGATTTCAGGTCCTGGGACTGCCCTAGGTGGGAAGGACAGAAGGAAAGCCTGGATCTCGCACTTATTTCAGAAAATAATATATGCAACCATACTATATTCCCACTGGAGAAAGCAAATTAATGGCATTTCTAGCCAAATTGCCATATCCTTAGATTGTGTAAACCAAAGGTCAGCAAACTTTTCCTATACAGGGCTATTTTCAATTTTGTAGGCCGTAGGTCTCTGTCACTCTCAACTCTACCATTGTGGTGAGAATCAACCATTGAGAACACAAAATTAAACAGAGGTAACTGTGTTCTAAGAAACTTTAGTTGTTAAAATGGGTCACAGAGCCAGGTGTGGTGGCACACACCTGTAATCCCAGTGGCTCAGGAAGCTGAAGCAGGAGGATTATAAATTGAAAGTCAGCTTTAGCAACTTAGTGAAGCTCTAAGCAACATAGCAAGACTCTGTTTCAAAATGAAAAAGCAACAAGGTCTGGGATGTGCCTCAAGAAGGCAGATTAGATCTGGCTGATGGATAGCTTGCTAAATCCTGATATAGGTTAGTAATAAGGAATCCTTTGCATAGTTAATGCATTTTTTAAGAAAGAAAGGGACAGTGAGAGAGAGAAAGAATCAATTTCATTTAGTTTTCACGTGGCTTTCACTGATTTGACACTTTGTTGTGTACGTGGTGCCAAGCAAGCACCGTTACCACTGAGCCACCGCTCGAGCCCCTGATAGTGCATTTCTTGAAGGATTGAAGTTACTTTATTTTAATTGAGGATAGGGCCACTGGCACTTAGGAACTCTCTTTTTATTCCTATTATTCTCTCTAGTTTCTTATTTTTGCTTTTTTTTTTTCTTTTTGAGTAGTGGGGACTGAACCCAGGGTCTCACCAAACTACCAGGCTGGCCTTGAACTTGCATCCTCCTGACACAGCCTCCTGAGCCGCTGGGATTACCGACGCGTGCTGCCACGCCTGGCTCCTACCATTTGCTCCTCTTCTGAGACTGTGGAGTTTGGCTTTCCTATCCTACCCTGAATCCCATAGTGTGTGGGGGTGTGAAGATGCAGTATGCGGTTACCCATTGCAGATTTATATCCCCATCCTTGTCTGTTGGGAGATATTAGACATATTCATTTGACCATTGTTCCTGACCACTTCTTTTATTTCCAAACTGCTTTAAAAAGAATTCCCATTGCACTCTACATAAACTTAATTAAGATATATTTATTGGCTTCAATATAGCATTTAAACCATTGCAGGCTGGAAAATACAATGAGAGTTTTCTGTACTGAAAATCAAATGCCACTTTTCCGCTAGACCAGACTCCACCCTCCCTCCAGTCACCCCGACACTGTGACACTGTACACCTTCCTC
Organism: Aplodontia rufa; assembly: GCA_004027875.1. Taxonomy (NCBI): domain Eukaryota; kingdom Metazoa; phylum Chordata; class Mammalia; order Rodentia; family Aplodontiidae; genus Aplodontia; species Aplodontia rufa. The sequence goes on from PVKS010020629.1 coordinate 21,726, forward strand.
CCTTGGCTGGGCACTGCCTGGCAGTCACGGGCATGCAGGGGCGTAGGGAACACCTGCCACCCTGTGTCCCAGTCACCAGCCCCAAAGAGCAGAAGAGTGCAAAGCAGCAAATCCTCAAATGCAAAAGGAGCCGTGTGCAAATCTGGGGGACAGCGGCAAGGGGTAAAGCTGGGTTCCATCCCGAGGAATAAGCAGCCCCGAACAGGAAGGGAGGAATCCACAGATTAGCTCAGGAACAGAAGATCAGCTCTCCGTGCAGGCAGTCAGCCAGGGGTCATGAAAGGGAACACTTCAAGTGATACTTTAGCAGCCGTTGTCCATTCCTCCAGCAGGAAATTGATGAGTGATAGAAGAAGTGCTTTGTGGAGTTCACCGTACAGTGGCCTGAGCAGCGGAGCTAGGAATGTCACTGGGCTGATCAGAGTTGGGCAGGCAGAATGGGCAGACAGGAAGGTCCAGAGTCCAAGAACATCCCACAGGAATAGGAAGGATTCATTCCAGGACAATCGAGAAGAGGTGGGGGATGACCCCGAGCTTCTGCTTGAAAGCTTCAGGTAATTTCTTGCTTTCTGAGCAGGTGGGAGATCTAGGAAGGCCTCCAGGCAGAGGTGATGCTGAACCAGGCAAGTAGGCTCCTGGCCATTTTTTTTTCTAAGAGAGAGGGACAGAGAGAGAGAGAGAGAGAGAGAGAAACAATTTTTATTTAGTTTTTCATGTGGCCTTCCTTGCTCCGAGACTTCATTGTGTACATGGTGCTGGGGTTTGAACTCGTGTACTTGTGCATGCCGGGCAAGCGCCATAACCACCAAGCCACCGCTCCAGCCCCTCCTGGCCATTTTTTGATGTTTGTTTGCTTAAGGACCTCTGCCTGGCCTCTTTCGTGTTTGCCTGGAGACCAGCATATCAGAAGTGCTGTCTCTTCGGACTTTCTTTGGTTACCCATGCACACCTCCGGGGCAGTATCCACCTGGGACCCTTCTTGACTGATTCTAGGTCCTCCAGATTCTGGTTCTTGAGTTAGCGTGAAAATTGCCCACATCACCTGCTCTGATGCGGCTGGCTGCTGACACGGGTTTTCATTCTTCAGGACATTGCTCAGACCTGGCGCAATCTTGCCTTGCCCATAACATACTGTTAATTGCTAAATTTGCACTTGACATATGAGAGCTGACTCAAACTGCTATAACCCTAAAAATGAATCCTTTTAGGAAGTCATTACAACAATTAAGAATAAACATTTCACTTAGATAAAGATTTACATAATATGTGCATTGATGGGGCACTATTGTTAGTTTGATGATAAAATCAGGATCATTTATTCACCTAAAATTACTTCGTAATTGTTTATCAGTTTAACCCACTGCAATTTCCCAACTTTATACATGTAAAAAAGACATTAATATTGAAGATTATAGTGATATTCAGTAGAAGAGGATACAGTAATAAATGATTTAACTTCTTTATACCTCAGCTACTTTCCAAAATTAATTATGAAACAGCAACAAATTATACTAGTGCTACTGGGGAAGTTGACGTTATCCATTTCTTGTTTAACAATAGCGTCATTAGCCAGGTGCTGTGGCACATGCCTATAATCCCAGCAGCTTGGGAGGCTGAGGCAGGAGGATCGCAAGTTCAAGCCCAGCCTCAGCAACTCAGCAAGGCCCTAAGCAGTTTATCGAGACCCTGTCTCAAAATAAAACATAAAAAGGGTTGGGTATGTGTTCAGTTGTTAAGCCTCCTGGTTTTAATCCCCTGTACCAAAAAACACCTCCAAAAATATAGTCATTAAAAGAAGAGAGGGAGTGGGGGCTGGGGTGGGGGCTCAGTGGTGGTCGCTCAGTGGTTAGAGCACTTGTCTGGCATGTCTGAGGACCTGGGCTTAAACCCCCAGCACCATGTGCACAATTAAGTGTTGGAGAGACAAAGGGCAGATGAAAAACTAAATAAAATTGATTCTTTCTCTCTCTTAAAAAAAAAAAGAATAAAGAAGAAGAAGAAGAGAGAGAGAAAGGGAGACTTGGAGTAAGAATCTCATTATCTTATTTAATGCAGATTCTGGTATCTGAAAAAGCTGCATGTTTGGTTTGGCTGAAGGATATCAAAAGGAAATGACATTTGTTGTAGCCAAAGTAAACAATTTTAATTTCTGTTTTTCATATACAGGCATATGAGCAAAACATGGCCCATTTTATATTAGTATATTTTAGGGAAATACATATCATTATAGTCATCACCATGTAAAACACATCCCCCTCATTTTACTAAATGTTTCATGTGTTCTGCATGAGCAAAGGATTATAGATCACAAGCAATGTCATGACCTGCCAGGTGCAATGGTGCACGCCAGTAATCCCAGCAATTTGGGAGGCTGAGGCAGGAGGATAGCAAGTTCAAAGTCAGCCTCAGGAATTTAGCAAGGCCCTAAGCAACTTAGCGAGACCCTGTCTCAAAATAAAAAATAAAAAGGTGTGGGGGTGTGGCTCTGTGGTTAAGCATCCTTGGGTTCAATCCCTGGTACAAAAAAAAAAAAAAAAAAAAAGAAATGTCATGACTTCTATGGATTTTGGGATGGTGCAGACTGAAAGAACCACTCCTGAATTGTCTTAGTCATATAAACATTTATTCTATAAGCTGTTTCCAGAGCATGTGGTTCAAATATCACAATAACTTATTAAATAGAACCCTCATTGCCAGAAAAATTTTCTTCGAGCCTTTACTGAGTCTCTTCCCACATTGTACTAGAGATGGAAATATCTCCCATTCTTCATGAACGCCAAGATTTTTTCCTCTTTGTTCAAATGACTGGAGTGTTGTTTGGAGGCAGATTCCCTGTCCCTAGGTATAAACATGATCAAATGCATGCTTTTCCAGAAAGGGCTTTATCATACTTTCAGACAAAGTGAAAGTCCTTTTATGAATTATCATTTCCCTACACCCTGGTGACAATGATCCTCACACTGGGCAGGATGGCGCACATTTGTAATCCCAGCCTCTAGAGAGGCTGAGGCAGCAGGATCATAAATTCAAGGACAGTCTGGGCAACTTAGTGAGACTCTTGTCTCAAAATAAAAATAAAAAAGGGCTGGTGATGGGACTCAATGGTATAGTGTTCCTGGGTTCAGTCCTAGTACTGCAAGAAGAAAAGAACCAGTTATGATTGGCAGGAAAAATGTTTCCAGTAAACTTTGTAGACCTCCATATTTTGAGAAATCAGTATCTATTGTGGACATTAAGACTGGAAATAAGAGAAATCAATAAAAATAAAAAGTTACCGATTATGTACATGGAGTCTTCAACTCTTCTTAGCATATGGTATGTGCAAAATTAAATATTATGTTAGCTATTACAATTTCACTATTTGGAAATAAGCAATTTGGTGACAAGTGGCACGTACATACATATTTATCAATGTGTACACATTTACATGTGTAATAGAGATATACATAAACTGAAGTGTCCAACTTTCCTAATTGCCAAGTAGAATCTTTGCCTGTGAATGAATTCATTGCTGTCTGCTGTTTATTTGTTCTTTTCAGAGTTGGAAGGGAGAGCACCAGCCAAGGTGAGAAACGGCTCATTTATTTTAGTTAATTATTGACCTTTAAGCCTCACCCTCAATATTCTAACAATCTTAGCATGGAGGCCACGTGGCCACTGATGAAATACCTCGTCCACGAATTTTAATCACCAAGCCCAGGCACAGTGCCACTTTTATCACAGAAGAATAGAATGTTAGAGCCAAAGGGACTCCAGATAGCACCTGGTACAGTTCCCTCTTCCCACAGAAGAAGAAACCGGAGGCCAAGGAGATAAGGGAACTGGCCAGAGGCCAGGGTAAATTGGAAAGGGGTCTTCCCAAATTGGACCTTTCCCTCCTTACCCAGGCCCTGTCCAAATCTCACTATCTTTAGGGTTTTTTTTCTTTTCTAAAAATAAAAACAAAAAACCAGACCTATCTGATTACATGCATCTGCGTGAATCCATGCCCGCTGGATTTGGCTCCTGGGCCTCTCTTATGGGGCGGCCTCGGAATCCTCTCAAACAGAGAAGAGAAATCGTGATTCTGAGTAATTGAAGTGACGCGTTCCCAGCAAATGTTCCCCTTAACTTCACTTTATTTATTTTTTTTTTTGCTCTGCTGTTGTGGATTCCCCAAAAATATGTGGGTGCCCAATAATATCACTTCATTTTAAAATTTAAAAGTCCATTGTTTTACCTATATTTACCCAGGGTATTTTTATTTATTTCTGCAGTGCTGGTGGGGTGGAGCCCAGGACCTGCACCTTCTAGGCAAGTGCTCTGCCTTTCCAGGGGTGTTTTAAGCTAAGGTCTTTGAAACAGGTCGAGGAGGGGAATTCTCTCCTGCGGAGGCACAGTGAAAACTGGTTATTGATGAGTTAGAGAAATCAGATTCTGTTGTTCACCCTGGGTGGTCCAGTTGTGCAAATGAGTCTAAAAACACATGTGCAGAACCAAAAGTGGGGTGAGGTCTCGAAGATCCTCAAGGGCAGGATTTGGGTCCCCTTTATATCTGTATCTCCAGGACTAAAGCGTAGCATTTGATACCTCCTAGGTACTCAATAAAGTTTGTTGGACAAATTAATAAAAGAGTAAGTGCTGCAGTTTGAATCTTAAGATTCCTCCAAAGGCCCTTGTGCTGAAGACTTGCTACTATTAGGAGGAGGTGGGACCTGGAAGGGGTCAGGCCTAGTGGGAGGTCTTAGGTCACTGGAAGCCTGGCCTTAAAGGGGAGAGTGTGGACCCAGCCCCTTCCAACTCGCTTTAGCATCCTGGTCCTGCATTGACAGGCTCCCACCATGACGTACTGCCTTACCACAGACCCAAAAGCAACAGGGCCTATTATCCAGGAACTGAAACCTCCAAACGTGTGAGCCAAAATAGGCCATTCCTCTTTGTTGTTGTCACTGCTGCTGCTGGGGACTGAACATAGGTTCTTGCACATGCATATTACGCCACTGAGCTATATACCCCAGCTCTACCTTTTGACTTTTAAAATTTATCTCATGTGTTTTGTTACAGTCATGGAAAGCTGACTAACAGTAAGCAAACTAAATATGCAGTTCTCCAAGCTTTCCACAGGAATAATACCTTAATATGGGGACATTTTTCCCCCCTAAAGGTGGCTCATACTTCATGACTTGGTAAAGCCAAAAACCTAACCAAGCAAACAATTTTTAAAAACTTTTCCATCCTCTTCTGGAGGCCTCTGCAAAGTTCCATGTAAGAAGGGAGAGCTTTTGAATTTTAGCAGGTGATTTGGTTATGTATCCCTGTATCCCACTAATTTCTCCAGAATTTTATGTTATTCAGGAATACTAGCGTATTTCTTTTGCTCACTTCTGAAGCCAGCCAACCATCTGCCTGTCGCACCTCACCTCTCTTGGACATATCTACGTCAAAAGCCATTTCCAAATGAGTTTTATGGGATTGTGTGTTAGATGGTGTACCCATCAAGAAAAAATTAACATGTAAGTTTGCATTCTAAAATTTTAGACAATGTCCTTCTAATAAATTTCCCTTGTTACAATCCCAGCCTGACTTGTGACTAACTTTGTCCATTAAGTGGTGCGACATGCAAACAGGGAATATACTGCTTAAAAGACGACTCTCGGGCAACCACATGTCATGAACCTATATTGTGCACACAGTGCACGATCAGAAAAGGGCTTCCTAGTACATGTATGCATGTGTCAGTACTGTAATAAATCATGCAGGGGCACGAAATACATATACTTAAAAAAAGAGCAACAGTTGGGAACGGACAAAACATTCAGCCAAGGAAGATTCCAGAAAGCTATAATTATTCCAGTAACCAAAACTTCCTGTAGGAAAGCTCAGCACTGCTCCTTTTTAAAAGGCAAAACTGCATCAGAAGACATGTTTCTGAGATTTGAACACTTAAGATCTCTTTGCCAGGATTGGCAATAAATGGTCTTTGACCACATTTTCTTTTCCGGAGACATCAGAAAAGAACTGGACTTGCCTCGCAGATCTAAAAAGGATATTATGCTTCATTTCTTAAAATCTTTCCTGGTGCTGCTTCATCTTTGGTTTTGAATTTGTGTCCCCGAGCCAAGAAGATGGTATGTCATGTGTCTTTCATATAACATTTCACAAAAGAGAAGCTTATTTTTTAATTCTGATTTTTCCTACAGTTTTTAAAAAATTGCACCAGACTTTGCAATGTTAGTTAATTTTCTGTCGGTCTTGAGTCTGTGGGAGGAAAAACATTAAGTGCATGTAAGTCTTGGGAGAGGTCAAGCGATCCGTCCAGACCGCGTGGTGACTCAGAATACCTGCTGGGGCGGTTTCTCAATCAGCTGGAAGGCTCGCTATTTAAACAGCGGGAGATATTTACTCACTTTGGGAGTCTCTTGTCTGCTTCTAAGCCATCAACATCTAGAGGAACAGGGACTATTAGTTTTCACTCACCACCCCCAGTCCTTAAAGTGAAAATAAAAATATATTCAAAAGAGCTTGTAGGAAATTTCCCTCGTGATAAATCTATAATTGGTTATCATTGAGGTAGAAAAGTCTACTTGGAAGCTACTCAGCATTCTGAAGTTGATTTTACAGAGAGGTCTGCGCTCTCCTGACCACCCTGCTCCCTGCTCCCTGCCCCACCAGCGTCCCTGTGAGGAAAATGTCCCCAAGGGAAGAGACCTACATCTAGCCCACTTGATATTTCTACATTTCCTTATAAATGTGACTTTCCAAATAGCTTTTTCAGTTTTTACCTAGATGTTTGTATTGTAGAAAAATGTTAGATGATTAACGGAAGACAGCAGGCAATTTAAAACTGCCAGTCCTAGCGGTGACACACATCTGTAATCCCATCGGCTCAGGAGGTTGAGGCTGGAGGATCTAAGTTCAAAGCCAGTCTCAGCAATTTAGTGAGGCCCTAAGCAACTCAGGGAGACCTGTCTCAAAAACAAACAAACAAAAACAAAACAAAAAAAAAGAAAAGAAAAGAAAAACTACTGTGGATCAGTAGTTAAGAGCCTTTGGGTTCAATCCCTGGTGCTAGTCAATCAATAAAACTATTTTCTACCTCTGGGTCAGTTTATGTTGTTCAATTCATAACAACTATTGGTTGTAAACTAAAAGCTTCCCCTTTCTCTTTTTTCTTTTCTTTTTAAGAGAGAGAGAAAGTGAGAATCAATTTTATTTAGTTTTTCATGTGGCTTTTGTTGCTCCAACACTTCCTTGTGTTCGTGGTGCTGGGGTTCAAACCCACATCCTCACGCATGCCAGGCAAGCGCCGTAACTGCTGAGCCACAGCTCCAGCCCCAAGCCTCCCCTTTCTATGTTCAGCTATGTTGAATTTCATACTTTCACTGAATCAATAAAATAATCTTCTTTTTTTCGATAAAATAATCTTAAATGTTGGCTGTCAGGGCACAATTTCTCCTTGCTTGCTGCACAGTGCTAGATCTTCAGCTCTCCCAGTCTTTTCCTGCTCGCCTCTCCAGCCAGCAGGGTGACTCTTCTGGATCCTGCTTGAGTTTCCTGATAGGGTTCTCTTGGGAAGTTCGGAACTCCACCCTGAGCAGTCCTCATCCTCCAAAACCAAGCGGGGTGCATGGGAGGCGTGACTCATCGCCCCCAGCCAGCCTGTGCCCTTCCTGTCCTACCCATTAGTGCATGTTGTCCTGTAGAGGTTTCTCCCCACTTTGTAGAGCAAATTAAATTCCATGAGAGTGGAAAGTTTACTGATCACAAACTGACCATTTAACTCTGAAGCATCTAAGACAGTACTGACATGAAACCATGTCTTCCAAGAATGCATTGGCCAAGACAATGACTAAGGAGAAAATCCCTAGAACTCTCGGCAAGGTGGGACTTATCACGGCTCACTGAGATGTGCGGGGTGCCTCTACCCTGGATGATCACAAAGGCTGCTCCCTCTGGAAGAAAAAAAGAAAACTCAAGAAGAAAGAGGTTGGGGTCATAGCTCAGTGGTGGAGCACTTGTCTAGGAGGTGCGAAGTTCTAGATCCAATCCCTACCACCAGCAAAAAAAATTAATATTTAAAATATTTAAAATTTAATAAATATATATTTATATTTTATATATTTAATACATATGATAAATTGAAGGCAAAAGCAGCTAGTCTAATTAATAGTACCCATAAATTTTATTTATTTATTTCTTGTGGTACTAGGGATCATACCCAGAGCCTCGTACATGTAAAATAGATACTATCACTGAGCGAAGCCTCTAACCTCCCAGTTTCTAGAGATTTTAGATATGAAAAGTTTTAGATACTTGTTTTGGTTATTGAAAAGCAAGAGCTTGGGGTTTGCTTTTTTGCAGTACTGGGATTTGAACTCAGGCCTTTGCACACATTCAACAAGTACTCTACCACTGAGCTACATCTCTGGCCCAAGCTTGAGCTTTGAGATCCCTTCAAGTTCGTGTTCAAAATAAATATAGTTGAGCACAAACTTTATTTTTTATTTTTATTTTTTGATCCTGGAATTGAATCCAGGGGTGCTTCACCACCAAGCTACATTCCAGCCCTTTTTATTTTTTATTTTGAGACACTGAGTTGCTTTGGGCCTTGCTAAGTTGCTGAGGCTGGCTTTAAACTCATGATCCTCCTGCCTCAGCCCCTTGAGTTTCTGGGATTATAGGTATGCACCTCCGTACCCAGATAAACACAAACTTTAACAGCTTAATTTTTTTTGTTTTAAAGAGAAAGAGAGGGAAAGTGAGAGAGAAAGATAGAATTAATTTTATTTAGATTTTCATCTGGTTTTTGCTTTTTCAACACCCAGTTGTGTATGTGGTGTTGGGGTTTGAACCTGGGTCCTCACACATGCCAGGTAAGTGCTCTACCACCGAGCCACAGCTCCAGACCCCTAACAGCTCAATTTTTAAAGTAATTTTATAAAAGCAGGAGAATGAACAAATCACTATGCATAGTTACCACAGAAGAAATTTTATTACCAAAGCAGGGAATATCTTAGCATGCTGGTTAAAGGTCAAAGTGGCAGCCAGGCACAGTGCTGGACACCTGTAATCCCAGCTACTTGGGAGGCTGAGGCAGGACTGCAAGTTCAAAGCCAGCCTCAGCAACTTAGTGAGCCCCTCAGCAATTTAGCAACACCCTGTCACAAAATTAAAATTAAATACAAAAAGGGCTGGGGATGTGGCTCAGTGGTAACGCACCCCTGGGTTCAATTCCCAGTACCAAAAAAAAAAAAAAAAAAAAAAAGACCCAAAAACTTACTGGCAAGGGTCAGGTGGGGATTGAAAATGGCATCAAGGCTGGGCCCAAATCTGGTACAGGATGCAGAGAACTTCAGCAAGACTTGTAGGGGAAGGGCTGGAGCGGTGGCTCAGTGGTTTCAGCGCTTGCCTGGCAAGCAAGAGGACACAGGATCAAACCCCAGCACCACGTGCACAACGAAGTGTCGGAGCCACGAAGGCCATGTGAAAAACTCAATAAACTTGATTCTCTTTCTCTCTCTCTCTCTCTGTCCCTTTCTCTTAAAAAACCAACAAACAAAAAAACAAGGTGAAGCTACTTTTTCAGTATGTGACATTTACATTTGTTTGTTCCCTTTTACCAGTGCCACAGGGGCTTCTGAAGACACCTCCCCTTTTGCTGAGTCCACCTTCATCCTAAAATGAAGACGTCCCGGCTGTTGTGCATTCCAGGTATTTCCATCTCTAAAAGCCAATTCGGCGGGGAGGAAGCAACGGTTAAGGAAAGCGATTGTCACCAAGTTCTCTTCACCCAATTACTGTGCTTCTGTGTAGGCCCAGGCTCCCATTTCTCACCCTTACTTCACTCCTTCTCCACCCACCAAAATAAAAAGCTATAGCAAGGAAAGGATCGTGTAATTTCTGAATTCTTATCCCACCAAGGTAACCAGCTTTTGCCTCCACTGGTCTGGTGGACAAGTCCATGTGTTAATGATCGCAGGAAGTAGGTGCACATGCCCAAATTCAAATTAAGTCCTGATATGGTTGTTTGAACTTCTGCTGAACACTGCGTCTTGCCCGCTGGTCGTGTGACCACTCACGGTCCAACACACCATAATCCTACCCGCAAATTTACCTGTTGCCTGACTAAAGACTAATATTCTGCCCAAATCAAAATGCTGGTTTTGCATCTTGCAACAAAAAGTGAGATCCTTGGTGTTTAAACTTTTTCCCCCCAAAGAATTCCTATTAATCCAGTTCAAGTTCTAGCAGGAAGTCCTTTAGATTTGGGAAATGATGCAACACACACACTTGTAAGTCAAAGATGATAACAGAGATCAAATATTTAAATGCAAAGGAACAGACATAATACATCTTGGGCCATTTTCACAAAATGTTTATGCTTTACTGTAGAAATGACAAATATATTTCTTTACCTGAATTTTCAGAGGTAACTCACTTTGTGGAATATTTGGTGTACTGAAGCCTCTTCTTTTTTTTTCTTTTCTTTTCTTTTTTTTTTTTTAGGAGAGAAAGGGACAGTGAGAGAGAGAGAGAGAGAAAGAGATAAGCAGTTTTATTTAGTTTTTCATGTGGCTTTTGTTGCTCTGACACTTTGTTGTATACGTGCTCCTGGGATTTGAACCTGCACCCTCACACATGCCAGGCAAGTGCTGTAACCACTGAGCCACCGCTCCAGTCCAACCCCTTCTTGTTTTCATTTCTCTAGAACAAACATTGGATCCAGAAAAATCCAAAGGGTTCAATAAGGATGCAGCAAAACTTATTTTTAAAAAAATCACATAAAGATTACATTTTACTAATACATTATTCATAGTATTGCTCAAAATAAGTTATGGAATAGGAATGTAAAGCAGTCGGTTATTTTTACGTTTGGCATAATAGCTAGGAAACTTCAAAAAAGGCAATATTATAATAACAAAACAACGGTAGAGCAGTCAAATGGTTTCAGCAAGCCTTCTCGGACAAGATTCTGTAAGAAGAAAATATACAAGTTGCCTTTTTTAAAGTTAGCTTATTATGGAAGCTTCTGGCTTTTGTAAATGGATGCTTGATATTAGTTAAAACCTGAGTCAAGGATGCTTTAAGTCAAAAAACAAAGATGCCTGGGGTACATTCAATGGCATAGCACTTGTCTAGCATATGCCAGGACCTGGGTTTGATCCTCAGCACCATTAAAAAATAATAATAATAAAATAAAAAACACCCAGCAGCTTGGGAGGCTGAGGCAGGAGGATCACAAGTTCAAAGCCAGCCTAAGCAACTTAGCGAGGCTCTCAGCAACCTAGCGAGAGAGACCCGGTCTTAAAATAAAAATCAATCAATAAATAAAAAGAGTTGGGAATGTGACTCTGTGATTAAGGGTCCCTGGATTCAACCCTTGGTACCTGGGGTGGGGGGGGGGGGGGGGGGGAGGATGTGGAGGAGGAGCTAGCTCTCCAGCTACAGATAAAGTCACCATTCTAAGTGAGGACTGTGTAGACCAAGGCTAGGAAAAAAGTCCACCCACCCTGAAGGGAAATGGAGTAGAAGTCACAGAGCAAACAAGTTTGTAGCGGGTGTCACAGGTGACACATGAGTTCAGACAGTTTACTCATATACACTGCTTTTCGCAGCCAGAAGATCCGTGTGGGCAGGGATCTGAATTTTGTCCACTGCTGTATCCATAGCTTTTGGAACAGTGCCCAGCTTCTAGAAAATGCTGCATCCCATTTGATGAGTAAGCAAACGTAAGCTAAATTAGAAGACAGGGACTTACACAGAAATTAAATCCCACAAGCATCTAAGGAGCACCTGAACTATTGTACTACATGAAATGATGGGTGGTGGGAAAGGCAGAGACTAGAACTGATACCAGGCCCTGGTTTTAGAATTCCATTTCTTGAGCTTTCTGAGGACAGGAACCCCTTCACCTGCCATTGAATGCCATCCTTCACTTCAATGTATTTTTTTCCTCCTCCCCCCCCTCCTCCCTCCTCCTCCTCCTTCCCCCTCCTCATCCTTCTCCTCCTCCTCCTCTTCCTCCTCCTCCTTTTTTTTTTTTTTTAAGAGAGATAGAGAGAGAGAATCCATTTTATTTAGTTTTTCATGTGGCTTTTGTTGCTCCAACATTTCATTACGTACATGGTGCTGGGGCTCAAACCCATGTCCTCACACACGCCAGGCAAGCTCTGTAACCCCTGAGCCACTGCTCCACCCCACTTCAGTGTATTTCTAGTAGCTGCTCAAAAAATGTCTCTGAGTTGTTGAGTAGGCATTTGGGATCCAAGGAAGGCATCTAGACCAAGTTGCAGGGTCCGTATGCTGGCTAGGACCAGCCAGGGAATCTCCTGGGCTATCCTTCCCGTCCCCACTTGAAGGACCATGACTAGTCCAAGATAAGCACTGTCATTGTGTGGTCTGATAACACCTGACCCAGAGTCCAGTGTTAAAAAGCAAGTACCCTGGCCCCATTTGGGACCTTCTGAGTCAAAATCCTGGATGAGAGATCCAGAAACGAGCATGTTAAGCAATTAACCACGTGAACTTCCAGCGTATCAAGGTTTCTACTCTACTAATGTGGGATTGTGTAGGCAATGGAATAGATCTAGAAAACTCCTCAGGTACTTGCATCCAGGAGTAACTGAAATCCCAAGGGAAAGGAAACCACAGTTGTGGATGGTTACTGTGAGCCAGTTACTGCTCAGGGTACTTTCACACATTCCAATTTAATCTTCAATAATCCAAGAAGGTAGGATGATAACTACATTGGATTTGACACGTGTAACAGCAAGGAATGAGTAGGGATCCAAATTCCTGAGTTGAATTCCCATGGCCACACACCCTCCTAAGCCTCACAGAGGAATCAGGACATTGTGTAGTAGCACCAATCTTCAAGAAATACAGTCAGCTTCTTATCGGTTGAATCAGCCTAAATGAATTTCTGGAAGTCAAGATCTGATCAAGGGTTTAATGTAGCATATGTGCATTAGGTCTAGACCCTGGTGTGAAAAAGTCATCCATGACTTCAATAATCCTAGCAAAGAGGCGGAGTGCTCGGTGAAGGGCTAGCTGGACCAGGGCTAGAAAGCTCCCATGCCCAGGGCCCCACAAGCATCTGAACAATGGGGAGGGCCAGTGATGTTAGGGGACAGCAGAGACACATCTAACACTGCTCCTCTGATTGATCTAATCAACAGTTGCCCCCAGGGTGACTTGTCTTCTGTTTCAAAGGGAAGCCTTAAGCCTAGCTTTCCGTGTAAAATACCTCAATTCTGAAATATCCATTACTCACTCAGAAGTTTAAAATACATCCCAACAGATCTGGAAGACAGGCAAATTCAGGCCCAAGAAGCTCCAGCAAACAACCTTTGATTTGGAATACATGAATTCCAGGGCACTAAGTTACATAAGGAAATTGGGATATAGCTTAGCAATAAGGGTTTCAGTGAGTACGGCAGTGCATCTTGCTTAGATGTAGGTATATCCCCGTCACCACTGTTGACTTAATAAAACATGCATCTAATGAACTTTTAATTTCAGATGTGGCCTGAAAGCCAATTTTTAAAAAAAGGTGAATTGTTTCTATTAATTTATCTTGCCATTGTAGGGATGATGTACTCTGGTTTTTGACTGATCTTCAATTAGTATTGACCAATTTAAAATCTATTACTTTCTTGGGCTTTAAGCTTATTTTGAAAGAAATGAAGCAATCTCTCTAGGAAAGAAACTTTTTCAGTTTTAACAGGCATCCTATACTGCATCTGCTTTGGAATTGTATTTGGGGATTTTCTAAGTTGAACTCTGTTCTTAAAGAGTTAAAGCTGCTATTTGAGAGCAGAAATTGTGTGTCCATTTGTATGATTCTATCATCACGCACACAATGATTAAAAATACAGCAGGTGTGATTTACTATCTTTCACATAATGTCATTCTAAAATAAATTTAGAATTACCAATAAGGGTTTCATCATTGCTACTGACGGTTTTAATCTGCTCTATGTAAAGCATCTATTGAACTAGTATTTATTTTTTAATACTTCTATAGTCTAAATATTGCTCCACTTTTGCAGGATTGGTATTGCGTTAGGGGATATTTATTTTCTTCACTAGTCTATCGCAGGGTTAAACAATTCCTCTCCCTCCATGCCTCTTTTTTTGCATTAATTTTAATGTCATTAAGAGAAGCAGTGTTAACTGACCAAAGCAGAAATCGCCACCAGATAAAAACTAGCACGGTGCCGCCGCTGACGGAGGCTCAGCGCGGAGAGACGCACGGCACCGTGAGAACGGAGGCACTTACAAGGCGGACCCGCACAGACTCCTGCTTCAACACACAAAAGCCTCCAGAAGTGAAGCCGGCAGCGCTAATCGCATTTATTTTCACGGATATGTTTTTAAATTGCAGTTTTCCACTGTAAAACCAAAGAGCCCCGGAGGGCTGCTGATTTTTGAGAAGAAAAGCCTTCCCTCTCCCGGAAGGAAGTCCGACCGCGCCGCGTTCCCGGAGCTGCGCGGCCGCCCTCGTCTCGGGGAGGCGGCCCGGGGCCGGGCTTCCCTGCGCCTCCGCTGCCGGGCCGGGGGCGGGGCGGCCGCGCCGGGTTATTTATTTAGCTGCTTCTGGAAAGCTCCGCGCCGCTCGCGAAGCCCAGAGACGCCTGCCCTGCAGCTGGGCGCTTCGAGCCGCTCGCCCGCTCCAGACAAAGTGCACAAGTTGCGCCGCAGGCACGCGTGGCCGCAGCGACTGTGCCACCCCACCTCCCACCTCCCACCTCCCCACTCCGCTCCCCACCTCCTCCCGCCCCTGTG
>PVKS010020630.1:0-36488 GCA_004027875.1 Aplodontia rufa
ATACTCATGTGGAAAGCTCTGTGCAGCCCGCCACTGTATAGCAAGCCAGGAACCTGGCCCTGCTGCCGCTTTCTGCTCCCTGAGCTACTGGGATGATCATGTTTTTAAATGTCAGCTGGATCCTCCAGCTTCAGGGCCAATAAAAATCTTACTTTTCACTTATTCTAGACACTATTGCTATTAAAGGGAAATTGAACAATTTAATTTTAGTGTAGCCTGTCATGCTACCACATGTTTCAATATTTTATGAGAATACTTGAATGTTTTACCATTTTGGCAAGAAAATTTATAAGGTGGTTTTTGAAGTCTATATTTTTTTTTCAGAATAAGGAAGAAGATAAGATTAATACAGTCCAGCTAAGTACTATGTGAAGAGTCATTCTGAAATTTGAAAAATAATCAAGTGTGAGAAGAAAGCCACCTCATCTTTCTTTGGGAGCATTGACTGCCTTAATATCCTCTTCCCAAGAATTAAACCATAAGCAAAGAGGTTTTAAGTGAAATGTGGAAGTGGTGTAAGAATGGACATCTTTGCCCTTGCTGGCCCACAGAGATGTGCTCACAGGTCTTGGAAGTATGGAGTGGCCTATGAAAGGTCAGTTATGAAACTCAAAGTATTCTAGAATTCCTGTCCCCCAAATACAGCAAGTGTGGCAATTTGATAAATACTTTCATGATTCAAACTACAACATACTTTCACTTCCAATTTGCTGAGATTTCAATTCTGGGTGGAATAATTCTCTCCATTTTGAGGAAAAATAGGTTGCAGTTGATTAGTCATATGTGGGGAGAAAACTATTTCATTCCATGAAAAGTCTGATTCATTGATATTTTAAAAAGCAGAAATCCTATTGCCTTTTGGGGGAGTTATTAGCTAGTTGCTGGTTAAAAAGTCTAATAACTCTACCTTATTTCTGAATAAGCCATTGCTGAATTTGTTTGATACTATATCATTTTTGGTGCCTGACACATAATGAAGTTTTGATAAATGTTTGATAAATGAATGAATGAACTGAACACATATATTGAATTATTTCAAATTGATAACATGGCAGAGCATAGGTCAAGCTCCAGAGTCAAGTCTCACAATCTGTCAGATGTGGGATGCTGACTATATTACCTGAGACTGTTTCCTTATCTGAAAAATAAGGCAAATAGTCTCTCCTTCATAGATCTTTAAAGAAAATTAAGTGAAGTAGTTAAAGTAAATGATGTTTCCTAGTTTGTGTCACACAATAAACATTCTGGTCATGTAATCGAATTGACTCTAGCATAATCCAGACACTATTCCACATAAAGAAAACAACTCTGGAGCTTGCCAAACATTGTGGTTCCATAAATACAAGGACACTGATGCTACGGCTGGACACATCGGGAAAATGCATATTGAGTATTTAGCAATGTCTGACTTGGCACGGGCGTGGACAGCAACCACACACATGCACACAAGCTCTGGCACATACAGTGCGACCAGGAGATATGACTGGAAAGAAGGAGTCTTTTTACAGTGCTTCACTTAAAATTTCACAAATAGATGAATCTTTCAGGATAAAAAAATCCTTGAAAAATACATCAAATAAACTTAAATCTAGAATCGGGGAGGAATTTGTATTTTAGATTATATGGGGAGGAGAAGGAAACTCAGTTGCCCCAAGTCTTTGCTGTTCAAATCTTTGAAAATTTTACAACTTGAAAATGTGGGGACGGATCAGGCAAATTATGTGATTGAACATGGTCCCCCTCCACCTGAGCTCTAATTGTAGGAGCCCCTACTGATAAGAAGTAAAGAGGAACGACTACAGAATGTTTCTCCCCTATGAAAAATTCAAACCCAGCTGAGGGAAACATGACTTAGCAAACTCACAAAGTGCTTATGCATTTTTAAAAGAGGCAGCTCTGCAATCTACCCACACTTCAAATTCTCCACCTGCTAATGGCTATGTGTACAATGCACATCGTTACAGCAACAGCTGGGAAAACTGCTTTCCCCTGTCTTCGCTGTCAATGATGTAGGAGCCTGCCAGTCTGGGAACTAGGTGGCCAGATCTAATTTATCAGGGCTGCTGAAAGACTTTCTTGGTATCCCAGCTGAAAAGTCAATAATGGCCAAATTGATGTTTTTATAATTCTGCTAACCTTGGAAAATATATTGCAAAGTGGAGATTGGTAATGGGCAGATTGTGTAAGCTTCTAAGAAAAAAAAATGCACCTTCAAGCTTGACATCATTTCTTACTTGTGGATGACCTTTTCCACTCGTGGACAGTTGGCCTTGGAAGAGTCCAGCTGGGACACCTCATTAGGAGGTGATATGTAGGGACAGGAGCAGTTAAACCACCCATACTTCAGCCAGAACCAGTCAGAAAGATAAACACCCTACAAGTTACTGTAACAGGGAGAATTTAGTATAAGAAACTGGTTAAAACAGATTAGAGGAATGGAAACATACAAAGGTGGCACTGAAGAGAAAATGATAATGACTGTAGGATGTGCCTCCCTTCAATCTGGGAAGATAAATAAAGGAACGTAGTTATTAGAACCTGAAAGCTCAGGAGAAGCGTCCTGTGGAGGAGGGACCCAGGCATCTGAGGAACCCATGCTGCTCCGCTGGTGCTGGCACTCTGAAGTGGGGTGGGGGAAAGGAAACTGACGCCAACAGCTTTTGGAGTAAATAAAAGCTGGGTTGATGCTGACAGGAGCAAGGGAAAAGCCAGAAGCCCTCTCTCCCCTTCTGCCCCACAGTCTTTCTCTAGCACCTCCTACTGGCAGGAAGCCCGCAGGGAGAAAGGAAAAGAGGTTCCTCCTGCAGGACACCGGCCCTGACATCACCTGGCAGAGTGCACAGGGGTGGATTTGGAGCTGAGAGACAACTCAGCTGCAAGGAATGCAAAAGACATGAAAGACACAGTTCTTGATCAGCCAGAACATCTGCTTTCCTGGAGGAATTAGGACATGGAAATAAAAGAAAGCCATGGCTTCAGCTCAGGTCCTGCATGTGGCCCTTGCCACACCTCAGGGTTCTGAATTTGCTCTTCCCTTGCCAGCATCGCATCACCTTCCACTTGTCACCTGCTTAACTCTTTCTCTGCCTCACAAATTCAGCTTGAGCATAACTTCTCAAAGCGTTTTTACCTATCCATCCCCTCCCTAATTTAATCTTACACCAATCCACTGGCCCTTGCTTTCAGAACACCATAATGTACAACCACGGGTGTTTCTGGCTTTCTTGATTTGATGTCTGTGCCCCACACCAGGCTCTAGGGGCTGTGTTTGCTTCCTTCTAAACTCTAGTGCACACTGCATGGAACACACAGGGCAAGTGGTAGTAAATACCTACAGGATAAATGAATGGAACAGGAAACTAACTGAAGCTGTTTATAGAAAATATAGCTGTGTGTGTGTGTGTGTGTGTGTGCACGCACACACACACTCACACACAAGAAAGTAAATCTTGCACCAAAATAAAAAACATAGAGAATTGCAACATGCAAAGGTCACCAGAATCGAAAATATTTAGGTATATCATTAGACATTCAATAAAGTGACAAAACCATTTTGAACAACACAAATAATGGTAATCCCAGAAACCTATCCCAAAAGTTAAAAGTATATGTTTGTATATATGTGCATGTGTATGTGTAATCATCACCCATAATTATTTATGTAAAAAAATCCCTAACATATTATGTAACTTAAATAAAAATTAACTTTCCTAACTTTGCCCAAGATGGTCTTATTTATAGTTTTCCTTTTTGGTACTGCTGAGGCATGTCCTCCCAGTTTAGGTTTCTTACCTGTTAGGTTTTAGAGCAATGCAATGATTTGCATAAAGCAAGAAATCCTAAAAATTCACTCCCTGGTATACTGTCTTGCTCTTTCAGGCATCCTTTCACAACACCTTTATTCCATTTTCCAAGTCCAGTCCTTTTCGCTCTTTTCTTGTTTTCTCTCTTATTTTATTTCCTCATCTTAGCCTCAGCTTTTTTCAGCTAAGATTTAGCTATTCCTGCCTTAAAAGTCCTGATTTACTTGTTTCAAGTTCTTTAGCCTATCCTGGCCCCTTTTCCTACTTGGTCTTTATCATCATACAGGTTCCCTTATTCTTTTTATTTCACCGATTTTGTGTAAACAGGAACTATTTCCCCCGAGTCTCTCAGTCCATAATTAAGCATCTTTTTCCCTCAATCCCTATGCAGGCTGCAAGGGGACAATATATGGCTCATGTGTCAAAGAGCCTCCCTGATTCAGGTGGGGCCAGGCTAAACATTCCTGGGGACTTTTCTGCTGGAGCCTGTGGGTCATAGGTGCTCTAGGTGGGAGGTGGCCAAGTTGGGGAGCTGTGAGTGCCAACATCCATCTTCAGTACAAGCTGGCAAAGACCCTGGTGTAGCAGTAAGCCAAACAAGGAGCAGCCAAGAAGTGGTGACGAGAAAGAGCCTACTTCCAACATTATGTCAATTTGGCCCTACCCCTAGGTTTATAATTTTTTAAGCCTTGAAATTCTTTTTGCTTAATCTCCTATTAATTTTGTTTTAATTACAACAGTCCTGAACACTATGTCAGATTCGTATCAACACACTTAATAACTGTCCAATTTATCCGTTTCAAACTCTAAGTTCATATTACCCTAGCACTAAGGCTTTAGGCAAGCGCTACTATGTAAGCTACTTTATGAATGATGTGTTTCTTCTCTGAAATGGTTGCCCCTTTGCTACACTTGTCCTAATAAATTTGACTAACATCCAAAAAGACATACTAAGTTTCTTTTGGCACCTGCTGTGCAAACAGATTCCAATAGTGAATAATATCATAGCTATCCCTCCAAAACCAGAAACAGAGCAACGATAATAATGGATGCATTTTATCAAGGATGCCCTGTCTACCTGTAATTGTGATCAAAATTTCCATAATTTAATCTTCACCTCAATCTTAGGTGATACTATTGTTCATTTATTTATTTTTTTAAGAGAGAAGGACAGTGAGAGAGAGAGAAAGGGAGAGAATCAATTTTATTTAATTTTTCATGTGGTCTTCATTACTCCAAGACCTCATTGCGTATGTGGTGCTGGGGTGCAAACTCATGCACCTGTGCATGCCAGGCAAGCGCCACAACCACTGAGCTCCAGCCCATTGTTCTTTTCTTCTATGGAAGAGAAAACTGTAGCTAAAAGAGGTTAGTTTCTGGACTAAAGTTTCAAAGTAGACGAGTGACAAGAATTCAAACTTAAATCTTCTTAAATACAAAGTCTTTGCTCTCTTTGATGGATACATGATCCAATATCATGAAGATTTTGTGCAAGAGATATTTGAAAGTACTGACATCCTGATTCTATCCATTTAATAAATTCTAAAAGTAATCAACTAAGAACAACTTGAAAATCCAGGTTTTCTTAGGTCTATTATCTTTATATGTATGTAAAAGATTTTAGTTCCTCCCCCCAGCTCACTGGAAGTAATTGAAAATGATGAAAGGAAGCATGAAGCATCCTTGATGCTCTTACTGATGTGTGGGGTATTTACATCCTTTCACTTTTCAGCTTTATCAAGGCTACTCTGGTATCAATCATTGGTCTTGAAATGTGCACTTAATTAGCTCATGAAAAAAGCCCTTCATCAGTTAATGAAGATATAATATTTGCTAATACTGCTTAATGAATATTCAGCAACCAATTAGCATATGATATCTCCTTAAAGGAAGAAAAAAGCAAACATAACAACCTATGTTTATTGGCAAATGCAAACTTCAACTTCTATTGATTCTCTTGGTTGAAAAAAAAAGTCAAATTACCCCAGAGCGATTGTTCAACAGCTAGCTAGAGAACCCTATGAATTTTATTAGACATACAGATGAAATAAAAGAACTGACTTAAAATATTTATGAGTTATGAATTACTTCTAAGGAAGTCAGGTTGACCAGAAAATTTTGAATTTATGAGATGCATGGCATGAGAAGGCCAACTGGGCTAGGATGAAGAGCTGCACCATTACAGTGCACAGATGCCACAGCAGTGGTTTAGAAACAGAATTGTAGTAGATGTGGTAGGGTCCCAGAAGGTACTGATTGCCCTAATTTTATAATGAGGAATCCACCCAGGTCCTGGAGAGAAAAAGGGACGTAACAGTGCCTGTGCCCTGTTCCTGTCTGAAACCTTGTTTGGGACCATGCCAAGGACACAGCTGGGAAGGTGTAGAGCCATGGGGGAAATAGGTAGATAAATCATGCCCAATGGAGGATTTCCTACCTGTCAGTCTATCTTTTGGGTGTGTGGCTCTTGGAAAGAGACTATTGTTGAGTGCAGTGAAGACAAATGCATGACAGTATTTTGGAGAAAGCAGATTCCTGCAATGTGACCACATGTCTAATGCAGAGATAGAGAAGCTACTTGAGGACAAGACTGACCCACATTTATCCAGCAGTTACTGAGGTTAGACACTGGGCTGCACACTCACCTGCACCATCTCATGGGATCCTCGCAGCCAGGAAGGCAGATGGAGCTACAACGCGTGATTCCTATCTGTTAGGGTAAATAGGTAGCTAGGGAGGACACACAGTTCCCAAGTACTAGGAAGGCTGACATTCTGCCAGAGAGTTACTCATTATTAATATTTAAAACCTTCTTTTAAGCTGCATATACTATTAACAGAAAACCAAATATCAGACATTGCAATGTGAATTAGTTTATCACAATACTTGAACTCCACAGAGGAGGAAGCCTAGGAGCTCATAATAGTAAGCTATCATGGTCTAGATCTAAAAACATCTCCTAAAAACCTCATGTGTTAGGCAATGCAGGAATGTTCAGAAGTAGAATTATTAGATTATAAGAGCTATAACCTCATTAGTGAATTAATCCAGTTAATGGATTTACTACTGGTGGTAACTGTAAGCAGGTGGGATGTAACTGAAGGGAGTAGGTCACTGGGGCAGAGGTAGCCTGGGCTAGATCTGTCCATGGGCCCTTACTCTCTTGCTGCTTTCTCTGCTTCCTGGCAGTCATGAGCTGAGCAGCTTTCCTCCACCACACCATTCTACCATCGTAGTCTGCCTTACCTCAGGCCCAGAACATTGCAATTGATCAACCATGGACTGAGCCATCTGAAACTGAGTCCAGAGTAAAATTTTTCTTCCTCTAAGTTGCTTTTGTCAGGTATTTTGGTTACAGCAATGAAAAGCTTACTAACACATGGCCATGCCTAGAATGGTGCTTATTCAGAATTACTCACTGAGTTAATGAACTATAAACACCTGTCAGATATCATGTATGAGGCTAAGTGATTTACAAATATTTTACTTTATTCCAACACACCAAGTCAGGGTGTTTCAACTTCAGCACTATTGGTGTTTGGGCTACATAATTTCAGGTATGAGAAAGTTCTATGTCCTGTGGGCTATGTGGCAGCATCTCAGGCATCCACCCACTACTTACCAGCAGAACTTCCCCTCCTTAGTCAAGGCAATTGAAAATCTCTCCAGATACTGCCACAGGACCCCTGGGGGATCATCTCTATTTGAGAACTGTTGCTCTGAGATAATATTTCTATTTCATTGATGAGGAAACTGAATTTTATAAAATTTTACTAATTGGCTAATTTATCATAAAGCTAATAAAAAAAAAAACCCAGTTTTGATCTTTGGTAACTCTGATGTGAAGACTAATGCCTGTCCCAACGCTATTTTGATGCTCCAGTGAAACACTGCCTTTTTCACAGGAGCTTATTGAGTAAAGACCCAACCATGCCATTTGTGGTAAGTTCCAAAAGATGCCCAGTATAAAAAGATGAAGGAAATTGAATCTCCCTTTCACTTTTCACAAAATAGGAACAATATTTCATTTTCACCAGACTGTCTTCAGATAATGGAATAGAAAGACGTGGAATCTAGTAGCTCTGCCTAAACATGTATCTCTGCTGATTGGCCACTAATTAACTACCATTCTTTTAATTAGGATTTCAAAATGGAACAAAAGTAGAGTTAACCAAGACTTTTTTCCCATATAGCCAACAGCGATATTATGTAATGGACAACTTTAATTGTTTACTACTTGCCTGGTGTTATTCTCTGAACTTTCCTCTCAGGCTCATTTGAGATTTACAGCAGCCCTATCAAGAGGCTGTGAAGGCTTTCACATTTGCAGAAAAGTGAACCAGGACAGAGAGTGGAAGCAACCAATGCAATATCTTTAAAAGATGGAGCTGTGATGCAGATAGGCTGAACCCAGAATTCCCACACAGAGCCAGGCAGTACTTGTGCTTTGACTCAAAGAAACAGGAATGGAGCACAGCTTTCCTGGTGTTGTGCAGTTTCTTCATTGGAAAAAGTTGGAGAAACAGTACTTCTCTGGCAGGTGAGTGAGAACTGAATGATCTGATTTATCTACAGCGAGATTACAGTGGACAGAGTATATTGGATGCCCATTGAATAATGTTTTGAAAAATAGATTACATTTTATACCTCACATGGCAAGGTTAATATTAATCAGAGTATGTAAATAATTAATAGAAAAATCTCAGTGAAGATAACTATACAGATAATTCCTTGTTTCTTCTACTTTTTTTTTTACTATAAAGCCTATTTTGTCAAAGTTATCTTTGTAATACTTAACTAGTGTCTCTGCTTTGTACTCTCATCATGTATTATCTACCACAGAAATTTTTCCATTTGCATAGAATGATAATATTTGGGGAAATATCTCTCATGTACAAATCAGTTTGTACAGAAATCTTCCTCTGGAAGAAAGATTGCCATATTTGACCTGCATTGACTAAGAAAATACCTGGAAGAGGTGATAAATTGTGCATTGTGAGGAGGCCCATTGTTAACCATTTGCATAAGGTTTGCCTGTTATGATTAAATCATATCACTACACACAAATGCATGATCTCAGAAGAGTGCCTGATTCCTGCCTGAGGAGGAGAAATATCCTTTAAGCGTGGAACTCACCACTACCTCCACGTTGATTCACTTACTGAAAGTCTTTGAAGTGGTTTTCAGACGTATTTTATGAAATGTGAAAACAAAGGGGTGCTTACAAAATAAATCAGCACTAATAATATTCAGATCAGAGGGGACAGAAAATAAATAGTATGAGCCTGTGCTTACCACAGGGAAATTATATTGAGAGATAGTTGAGTTCTACCTTCTTTGGTCACCACTTGGTGAATATATACTTCTTTCTGTATTGATGATTAAACCTTTGGTAATATACTCTATAATTGTTTAGAAAATATATGGAAAAGATTTTTTTTTTTAAAAAGAGAGAAGAGGGGCTGGAGCAGTGGCTCAGTGGTTAGAGTGCTTGCCTGCCATGAGCAAGGACCCAAGTTTGAACCTCAGTACCACATACATAACTAAATCTCAGAGCAACAAAAGTCACATGAAAAACTAAATAAAATTGATTCTCTCTTTCTCTGTGTCTCACTATCCCTCTTTCTCTTAAACAAAAAAAAAAGAGTTCCAAAGTTAAGCAAACTCTTCATCAGATTGTTGAGTTGGCAGTTATTAGAACAATCAATTTAGAAATGTTCTAAATTTGACTTAGTAATACTGGTTACTGTTGCTTAAAGTGAGGGGACTCATAGATTGAGATAAAGGGGAAGGAAGGGAAGAGAGAAAGAGGGGGGGCAGAAATACAAATCCTAGCACCTGAGTGAAGATTAAGGAAGTAAATATGAGACAGTAAAGGAACAAGAAGGAGACAGCAAGGGAAGAGATATAGAAGTAAAATTAGAAATGCTGGGGTAGGCTGTCAAAGCCTAATCAATTCCCAAGAAAAAATCTGGAAAACAGGACAGGAACCTGAGTGGTAGTCTAGGATAATAAAATAGTATTCTGAAGACTGTAGTACCAGGGCACCCAATGTAACTTTGAGAAACCTGACAGTCTTTCTGGAGGAAGTAGCATCTGGTTTTAACAAGAAAATAGATTTTAGTTAAGGAGAGAAAACTCAAAGATTGTGCGAGATATCAAAAATATCTGGCTGGGGTGTGAGAAAGCATACTGCATTTGGGGGTTGGCAGTTCACTGGTGGCTGATGTGTGATGGTAGGTTGGCAAAGGTGAGAGACAGGTAGAACTGGATCATAAGGGGTCTTGCACTTGTGATAAGAGGGTATGAGGAACCTCTGGTGGGTGACCAGATTATCAGTGTGTTTTAAAAGTGTAGAGAATGAGCAGATATGAGAAAGGACAGTGATTGGATATCAGTGAGGAGGCTGCTAAAATAATCTAGGTGAGAAAACAATAGCAAAAGCTACTGGTAATGAAAAAGGAAAGAATCATCCAGACTCCAGAGCTATTAAGGAGACAGAGTTTACAGATGCAGGAAAGGGGTAAAGAGTGTTCCCAGAGATTCTTGGCTTGGACAGCTGCTGCATGGTGCTTTCATTATCTGAGGCAAGCACCTGGAGGAGGAAGAGGCTGGGGAAGCTACAGGAGGCTGAAGGCAACGAGTTCAATCTTCAGAACATATAGAACATCCAAGTTGACGCATCCTAGTCTCTTGCCTTGAAAACACTATTTTAAATTCCTCTTTTTCATGCTTCTCCTGGAATTCATAAAGATCTCTGTTTCAATAATTCTGTGTGTCATGCATGTATCCACACTGTTGTAAGCACAGCATAATGCAAATCAGAAAACTTAGCAAAATGGATATGGGATAGCTTGCTTTTTTCTTTCTTTCTTTCTTTCTTTTTTTTTTTTTTTTTTGGTAAGAGATTTAACCCTACTTTTATGCTAAACTTGTCTGTCATTAGACTATAACTTATACATTCCTTAAAAGTAAGTTTCTATTTGAAAGAGTTCCTGGCTGAAAATTATGCTCATCTCACTTTTAACAAAGATTTCGGAAGATCTGAAATCTAGCAGGAGATGAGAAAGTAGAGCACCTGGTATTTGTATAGCACTTAATAGATTAGAGAACTGTTTCCATTCATGCTGTCTCATTTGATCTTACACTCATTCACTCAGCACCCAAATAATACTTGTTTGCTTTCTATCAAACACTCTAAGGGGCAATGGGTACACAGCTGTCCATGTGGAGTTTACATTTTATGAAAAAGTTAAGAAAATAAAAAATAAGAGGTAAAATTTCAAGTAGTATTAAGAGCTGTGAAGAAAAAAATAGGAGAATATGGTGAAGTCAGTTGAGATGAGGGAGTTGTAGTCAATAGGTTAATGGTCAAATGAAATTACAGGGAAATTGACATTTGTAGTGAGACCAAATGTCTTAAAAGAAGCCAATATATGAAGATCACATAGAAACCATTGCTGGTAAAAGGAACAGTAGATGCAAAAGTCTCGAGGTGAACTAAAATGATATGTGCAAGGAAGAGAAAGAAGACCTGCACGACCTAGCCTGTGATCAAAAGGAGGGAATATTAGAAGATGAGATTAAAGCGAGAGACAGGAGCCAAATCATACATAGCTTCAAAGACCATGGTGAAAAGGTAGAATCTTAAAAGGATGTTTTTACTGGGAAAATTACATTACTTAATTAGGGTTATTTTAAGCTTTCTCTGGGTGCTGTCTAGAAAATAGTTTATAGGTGAGCAAGAGCAGAGTTATGATGGCTAATGAGTAGGTCATTACAGATATCCAGGCAAGAGAAGGTGGTGACTTCTAAAAGTGAAGAGGAGAGTGAGGAATATTTGATGTAGATTTCCTTGTTCCCATTTTATGGATGAGAAAAGTGAGGCTCATGGATTAGCCACCCAATACCCTGATGATTTGCAAGAAGATGCAATCTCTGCCTATAGCTCCTGCGTACTGAACATTTACTTGGTTAATCCTTTTGCTGATCTGCACCTGCTGGGGTTGTTTGATCAACTTCACAAACTAGAGTCTGGAGTTTAATTCTACAATCAGGAATCATTACATTGTTTGTAAACAATGACAGACTATGATAAATATGCATCCTGGTTAATTACTGCCTTCCCATGTGCCGTCTTCACTTTCTCATTTCCATCATCCTGTCACATCTTAATACCTGATTGTGTGTTCTCTACAACAGGGAGAGAAAAAATAGCTTCAAACACATTGAAATGCAAGAAGACATCCCTGTACCCTGATGGGTTCTTAGAAACAGGAGACAAACCTGAAGTTCAAGCTCTACCAAAAACCAACAGATTTTCAGCGTGTTTAACTTGATATCATTCCTTTGGCTTGTACTTTAGGACTTCATTCAAGGGGCAGCATTTCTAATAGATTTCCATTACAGTCAATAGTGAAGATGAATTAGTATGCAAATAGCCAAATTCCATTAGGGACTAAGACATTTGTCTTTTCTTTTTCTTTTCTTTTTTTCTTTTTCTTTAAATGGCAGGATGAGAGAGCAGTTAGTAAACTTTCTGGGATAGAATCCCTTTATCTATAGAATAGCAGCCTCTTAATCAAAATTCTTAGACCGGAGGGAAAATTCTCCATATGGTTTATTAAGCACCAGGGTTCTCATATGTGCAGTGCAGGTGTTGCATAACTCAAGGTGCAGTCATGGGAAAGGCAGTTTTGCATGCAGGTGAGGAGCAGGGATGGTGAGGTAACAGGAACCTCAGAATGAATCACATACCTGTTACTGATTATTTGGGTGAATTGATTGTGCTAACAAACCTCAGTCTGCTCACCTGCAACATGGTGGCGATAGCAAAACCTGCCACATGGGTTTGTTTGAGAAGTAAATGCAAATTTTTCTGCTTGTTTCTTGGCTTCTAATAACCTTTCAAAGAATGTATTTGTTACCAGTGCCTCTTACAATTATTGCTGAACTGCAAATTTCTTAAGGATTGGTCTTCATTCTGTTTCTTTTACTTGAAGAAACTAAGTTTTCACACAACATTGGAGCTTTCCCCCCATCCATGGGCTTCGGTTTGTCTTACTGCAAACCCTTCTACAAATTGATGGTCCTTCTGACTAAACCAAGTGTGAGAAGAAGGTTCGTCTGAATTTCTGGATATATAAAGGCCTTAGGCAAAGGAACCTCTTTTGCACCAGTGGATAGTTGTACTATATGAGTTCTGGTACAAGACCTGCATCTTGGGCCCAATCTGGTATTAAAGTGTTACACAGCATTTTCTGAATTCCTAATATCCCCATGTTTTTCTTATCCCTAATTTTGACAATAGGTATGGCCTACTATAAACCTACCATAGTTTATTTATGTCAAATGAAAATGTTATTGGAGCATTCTGCAGTAATATTACAACATGTAAATTTGAGATAGAACTCCAATCTTTGGTATTACCATTGTTATTATCTTTTTGAAACTGGATTATTCTCCATAGCAGGAGAGAGCAGATTCTTTTTTCTTTCTTTTCTTTTCTTTTTTTTTTTTTTTTTGAGAACAGTCTCTTGATCAGTATTTTATTCTCAATCATGTCTCCCTCCACTCTTTGTATCACTCCTCAATGTTTGTATATTAGGATTCTAGTCTTGTTGACTTTATTCAGATTGTTCTTTTTACCTAAAATGCCCTTCCCTCTGTCTAGGTAACTCATTAGTCAAGAGTCAGCTTAGTTACTATCTCCATGAAAGTAACTATCTCTTGATTTCTACCATGGCCAACCTCATGACCCTGGAGGTTGAATCTGTTACCTCTCCTCCACTCTCCAATCCACTTGGGAACATCTCTCTCATCTCTCTTGTACATTCAGCATTTCATTGTAAATGGACCCTGTCTCAGACTCTAAGCCCTTTACCAGCAGGGAGCATGCTAGTTCATCTTCTGTCTCCACAGCAAAGCAGATATGACTTCACCCCATTCATCTAATTGTTTAGAAAATATATGGAAAAGATTTTTTTTAAAAAAGAGAGAAGAGGGGCTGGAGCAGTGGCTCAGTGGTTAGAGTGCTTGCCTGGCATGAGCAAGGCACATATTTTAATTGGTTACTACCTGAGAACAGATCTCTTAAGTACTCATTACATTTAAATACTAATAGGCCAGTAACAATCACTTCTTCATGCAAGTTTGTATATCCTCCAAGTTCAGTTTAATTTGTTTCCTTAACTACCACAGTTGAAGCTTAAAATTCATCTTCTAGCAATGGTTATATAGAGGTTTTATTTAGAAAGTTTCTGTATTTCTCCTCTTCTCGGATCTTTACTACTTCTCAATAAGAGTAGTGCGCATAATGTAAGATGTGACAATATTAAGAGAAAGACAATTTCCAAATGTCTATCTTTTCAAATACCCATATTTACAGTCATTACAAGGGCTTTTTAATTGTTTGTTTGTTTATTATTATACACACCAAGTAGAGAAGAGCTTGTGGCACAGTCTTAAAGGCAGTGTTTTCCTTGTACAATTACTATGTGTCAATCAAAAAGAAAATGAAAAAAGATATGTCAAACCGAATTCAAAAGCCTAGATCTACCCAACTGCAAATTTACCTGTAAAAAATGCATTCACTAGTTAGATGAAGTCACTGAATCATGCATTAATAAAATGAATAGCAAACCCGAGACCACAACAATTTACTTTCCTCAAATGAATGAAAAATAGGCAGAAGTTTGATATTCAGATTGCTTTATAATCTGTGCCTAATGAGTCTAGTCTGGGATAAATGTTGTGTGTGTATGTGTATGTAGGGAACATGGAGAGGAACAAAGTGACAGAGCAACTCAGAAAAGAAAGAATTACACAGTGAGCTTAGAGACATTATTTTAACTCACAGTTGACTTTAGTTTGGAGAAAGCATGTATGATTTTCTTGTATATTTCAAGGTAAAATGTTAGTGTTAAAGGTTAAAAAATAAGGATTCTCGTGTTTTCCCTATGTTTCAAAAATCCAACAAAGTTATACCTTTCGTGGGAAAGAAAAGGATAGAAAATATGTAAAGAATTTAAAAATAATAAATTATAAATGCCTTTTTTGATATACATTTGTCCTTCCTTATGTCAAGGGGATATAATCCAAGATTGTCAGTAAATGTCTGAAACCAGATTGTACCATACCCTACATATACTATTTTTTTTCTTATAACACATACCTATGATAAAGTTTAATTTATAAATTAGGCCCAACAAAAGATTAACAACAACAAGTAATAATAAAATGGGATTCTGAATTCATCGTTAAATAAAATAGAAGTTACATAAGCACAAGATGTGTGCTAATGCTGCAGTTACTCTGATAACCAACATGGCAGGCAGCGTGTGAACGCACTGGACAAAAGGGCAATTCATATCCCAGGCGGAATGGAGCAGGGTGATTGAGAGATTTCATCATGCTCCTCAAAACTGTACAACTTAAAACTCATGAGATTTTTATTTCTTTGAGTTTCCATTGAATATATTTGGACTGTGGCTGACTTCAGGAAATGGAAAATATGGAAAGCAAAACCATAGATAAAGAGTGACAGCAATGCTTAGATAAAAGAGTTGAGTTGCAAAATTATATTCCCATTTCTATTATTTGAAAGTGTATGTGTGTTATACACTGACCACTACAGGTAGAAAGATAACACAGGTTTATTACAATTTTAAAATGCCAGAGTACGAGACACACCAGGAGTTCTCTTTGAATCATGTTTTCATTTTTAGCATTCCAGATGCTGGGCACAACATTTATTTCTGCTGTTGTGGTGCAGGAGAATCAGGTACAGTTCCAGGGAACCAAGATGTGTCTGGAGGACTGCAGTAACGCTACGGCATTCTTAGACCCACCCATTCCCAGTTTATAGAAGACCCTTTCTTAAAAGCCATAGGTTGTCAAAGCCTCCCTGTCAGGTCTTCAGTCCTTCTTCAGACATTGCCAGTCCTACCTGAAATCTTCCTTCTCACTGCTGCTAACCTTCTAAGCTGCCACGATACTCTTCTCTCCTGATCAACCATCATATTCAACCCAACCTCCAACCCCCTCCCTCCATCTCACTACTGGCTTAGCTATTTCTTTCCTCATCACATTGATTAACCAGAAAGAACACTCAAGCCAAGTCCTCCATAGAATTTGTAATAATTTAAAATAGCTTCTCATGTCTAATTAGGAATCTAACCACAAATTTTCACATTGATTTTATGAGAAAATCTCTTCAAGATTTAATGTTTACATAATTGCAGAAATACAACATTTCATTACTTGTGAATCTTCTTTAAAAGCTGGTTGTAAGAAGAATCCTATTCTATGAGTATTACATACAGACTCATCTCGAGCCCCAAGGAACGGAGCCAGCCTTCTCTGGACATAAACCTCTGAAACCATGAGCCTCTACATAAACCTTTTTCTCCTAAAATTGTTCTTGTCAGGTCCTTTACTCACAGCAATGAAACCTGACTAAAACAAGGTCATACTTATATCCTGGGTACAAGGTCATATCAGAGTCAAAGGGCCACCTCTGAGACCTTAGAGAAATGAATCCTTGAAAGGATTGACACATCTTTGAAATTTCAATCCAAAATTAACATCAGTCTAAAATCAATTAAGCAGGCAACTACTATGGATTTAATATCAGAATTTTAACAGAAGCAGTCCTTTTCTTTGTCAAAACAAAACAAAACAAAAACTGTTTTCGGGGTCTGGTTGAGAATGCCACCATGATGAAAATCATAAGGCTAAAAGCAATTGTTCAATGCTGAAGTTTATTACCAGATTTTACATAGCTGTAGTGACATCTTACTTATCCTGCAAAATAAATGATATTTCTTCCATTGAACAAATGAATAAATTGAGAATCATAATAACTAAGAACTTGCCCCAAGATTCCTTAACTAATGAGAACACAAACAGGGGTTTCTGACACTAATTGCATCATCATCTCTTGGAGGCATTTTGCCCTCCAGAGGTCCCATCAAAATCCATGCAGATCCATGAAGACGTCTCAAAGTGGTGGGGAGAGATTGACAAGTCAGGGTGAAAGAGCTTCTTTGCAGCATAAGGTCAGAGGAAGACTAGAGAAATGGGATGAATTTCAGACCACTTTTGATAGAGGAGAGCTCATAAGACACAAAAGCCATGTAGGCTGGTCACAAAACTTCAGAAGACTCTGAGGCATTGAAGGGGACCATGGACACAGGGGAACTCAAAAGTCAAGGGAGATTAGCACCAGGGGGTGGTGGTGTGGGGAGGAAGAAATGAATTACTGCCCTTTACACTCTGCCTGGGATCAGTTCCCAACAATGCACAAAGGTGATGTGGTTAGCTGCATCTTCAAGAAAAAGGGCTAGAAAGACAAACTCTTGAATTTCAGATACACTCTTCACTTTCCCTGGAACCCTTCTACTGTTGTCTCTGTGGCGGCACTAGACTGATCAATTTTACCACCCAACTCCCCCAGCTCAGTTATGACTGGTGAGACATAGGGCAGGTAGCCTATGTCGTCCCTTGAATAATGGACTATGAAGCACTTGGAACTTCAGAGGAGGAACTTCAGAGGCAGCAACCTGATTTCAGTCCACTGATGTAAGCACATGGGGAAAGCCCAGGGAATTCTCTGTACTTCTCCTGAGCTGTGATTTTTTTTCTTTCTTTTTCTCACTTGGCCTTTATGTTCTATCTTCAATAGTGATGAAAGACTATTTTATTTGGATCCAAATTTGGCAGCAAATTTGGCAAATGATCCAGTTCTGCTGGTCATTTTCAAATGTTCGAAATGGCTGTCCCAAAATAACTCTCATATTTTTAAACTTGGATACTCTACTTCCTTCTTACAAAGCTCTTTCTCTCTTCTCTCCCTCTTTACCTCCTCTCCTTATCCCTCTTTTGAATTAATATCAATTAGGCACATTTTCTGTGTGATCCACTTTCTCTTTCTCTCTCTTTCTCTGCCACAAACAACTATTTTTCTGTCACTGGACAAAATGTCACTCTTGAATGTGACATTAGGTTTTATTCTTCTTCTTGATTCACCAATCCCTATGCGAGTTCAAACCCCAGCACCACATGCACAATAAAGTCTCAGAGCAACAAAAGCCCCATGAAAAACTAAACAAAAAATTATCTTTCTCTCTCTCTTTCTCATTGTCCCTCTCTCTTTAAAGAATGGGTTAGAAGTTGTGTGGTATATTCAGATTTGTCCTGAGAATTTGCCACATGTCCAATCTCAGGATTATGCTAGATCTAATGTTCCTCAATACCAACTATTCCTCTGAGAAGGTGAAAGAAATATATTTTTTGTTAATGCAGAGGAAGGTGGTACATCCTTCTATTCATCCTGACCAATGGGAAAATATTTAGAAACAGTTAAATGTTTAGGTGAAAGATAAGAGAGAAGTGCCCATCTGCAGTGCCACAGAAAACCAACCAAGAGAAATAAGTATGCTGTGACTAATACAGTTTCATTCCTAACTACATCTTTCTGTCTCTTGCTCCCTCTTGAATATTCACACTGCTGAGGGAGATGTCTGAGGCCCTTCTTGCAGTTAATGAGAAAGATGCTCAAGAGAAGTTTCTCAGAATACCTGCTTCTGAGCAGGGTGTTGAAGTGATGAAACTCCAGTTCCGTATTGCCTGGGGAAAGGCAGCGCATTCATGTTCCAAGTTCAAAGCCCCTCAAACTCACTTTGAAAGTTTGCTTAGAGTCTAAATAAATCAAACTGAAAGACTTAATTATGAAATCCCAGAGTTGGTCATGAGGATAATAAAGTGCCTGGGTTTCTGTTTCAATAGAAGTGTTAATATTTTAGCAGCTCCTAACTGCCAGTGTTCTATTTCACAATTCATGATTAAAGTTTGATTTTAGCAAAGCTTCCACAAAAAGTGTGACTTGTGCTTCAGTCCTTATTATAGCACTGGTTGTCTCCCTCTTAGCCATTATCTCTTAGTGAGGCAGAAGCAGCATAATCAAAGCTGGACTCTATGGGGCCAAACTGGGCCACATTGCACAAAAACAAAGAACCAGCAGTTGGCCTCCCCTGTGTCCTCCTGCACTGCCTATCCCAGGCAGAGTCTGGGAATAAAAATAATTTTAGTCAACTAACTATCCTGCTTTTTAAAAATCTATCTTTAATAATGAATTATGACTTGAGACATCTATAGTCCTGAAGAGTAAAGGGTGGTAGCTTAAGTTGCTCAGAGATGCTCTTCAAAATCTGCAATTCAGATGAAAAATATATAAAGGATAATATGTCCTAAGATTCTCTCAACAGTTTTTTAACAGCTTCCTTAAATGATAATCAATATAAAAGCCACATATGTGTAATGCATACAGTCTGATGAGTTTGGACATGTGCATTCATCTGTGATACCATGCCACAACCAAAGTAATGGCATATACCTGTTACCTCCTAAACTCACTTTACATTACCTTGTTTTATGATTAAAAAATGTAAGATAAGATTCACCCTCTTAATAAACTTTTAGGTATTGAAATACTGTTTTTATGTATGGGCTCAGGTGGTACAGTAGATTACTAGAACTTATTCATCTTGTATTAACTAAAACTTTAACTCATTGAGTATCAACTCGTTTTTCCCAGTTACCATAGTATTCTCTATTACATTGAGTTGGACTCTTACACATTGCATTTAAGTAGCATCATGCAGTATCTGTTCTTCCATTACTGGCATATTTAACTCAGCATAAAGCCCTCCAAAATCATCCATAATGTCCCAAATGGCATGATAACCTTCATTTTTAAAGACTGAATAATAATGCTGTGTGCATAGATCACATACTCTATATCATTTATCTGCTAGTGGACATCTGTGTTGTTACTATATGTTGACCATTGGGCATAAGTGTTGTAATGAATGGGAGTACAGATCTCTTTTGGAGATCCTGATTTCAACTCTTTTGTATTGTACTCAGAAGTGGGATTTCTAGATCACATGATAGCTCTATTTCTAACTTATAAGGAAAATCCACACTGTTTTCTAAAATTGTCACAACCATTTTACATTCCTACCATCAGTACAGGGTTGCAATTTCACCACATCCTTAACAACATTTTTTCTTTTGTTTTGTTTTATAACAGCTATTTTAACAGGTGTGAGGTGACATCTCATTTTTGTTTTGACTTATAATGATGGTCAACCCCTTTTTATGTGCCTGGTAGCAATTTATGTATCTTCTTTGGAGAAATGCCTATGTACATTCTTTACCCATTTAAAAACTGTTTTATTCATTCTCTTGCTATTGAGTTGTAGGAGTCTTTTATATGTTTTGGATATTAATCCCTTAGATAAATGATTTGCAAGTATTCTCTCTCATTTTGTAGCTTACCTTTTCTCTTGCTCTTTCATTCTTTCTCTTGATGCCATGCTACTTGTCTATGTTTACATTGGTTGTCTGTGTGTTCAGTGTCACATGCAAGAAAACACTGCCAAGAACAATTTCAAGAAGATTCATTCAAACACATATTTTCTTAGGGGTTTTTACAAACTCTGGCCTGATGTTTAAGTCTTTAATTTTGAGCTGATTTTTGTCTGTGATGTATAAGGTAAAAGTCCATCCACTTTTATTCTTTTGCATGTAAATTTTCAGCTTTTCCAACTTCATTTGTTAAAGAGATTACCCTTTTCTGCATTGTGTATTCTTATATACATGTATTTATTTCTGGATTGTATTCTCTTCCACTGGTCTATAGTCTGTCTTTAAGCCAGTACCATTCTGTTTTTACTACTACGGATCTGTATGTATTTTTAAGTTAAGAAGTCTCATGTTTCCAGTCTTGATCTCTCACAAAATTAGTTTGGCTATTCTAGATCTTTTTGTGGAGCCATGTGAATTTTAGTATTGTTTTTTGTGTGTGACCAAAAAATATCATTGAAATTTTGATGTGTCACTGATTCTATAGATTTCTTTGGATAATGTAAAGATTTTTAACAATATTAAGACTTCAGATCCATTTGTCTTTCATTTTATTTGCTGCTTCACTTCTTAAATTTCTTTTACCGATATTTTGTTAACTTTCACTGCACAAGATTTCTATCTCCTTGTTTGAGCTTATTCCTAAGTCTTGAAAAAGGCAACATTTACTATTTTGGAGAAATCCTCTCTAACTAAACTTAATTTCTTTAAGTGTATGTGTGCACACACATGCATTGATAGATATTCATTCATAAGAAAATCAGAAAAGTCAGACAAGACCACTGAAAAAGCCTATGTCCTTCAGACATTGTGTCATCTTTCTACAATTGTTACAAAGATGAATCTCTGGCATTATTTTTAACAGCTTCATGATGATTCTTGGGTTGTCCTGAAAGTTTATTGTATTTCAAACCAAGATGAGTTGCTTGGTGTCTATTGGGACCTAATGCAATACAATAAAAGCCATTAGAAAGAAGTGGTTTCTCATTTTTCCTAAGGGTGGAAGCATTAAGGAAAGGAGATTTGATTAAGAAAATATGGGGACAAATCAAAATCTTTAATCCAGGGCTTAGCCCTTGGAATCATGATTTAATCTAAAACAGGAAGCCTCCTTAGAACTGTCATTTAAAAAATATGCTTGCTCTTGTTTCTGATGCTGTTATAATGGGACTGTTGAAACGAATCCACTCCTCACAAGACCAGAGCCAGGCCAAGCATATTTTAAGGTGGCAGATCTAATTTCCAACTTCAGGCTCAGTGTTATGAATATAAATCATCAGCTAGAGAAGTAAACACCCTATGGAGATACTGGTCAGCAACTTGTTCTCCTCAAGAAACCTTCCAAAGACCAAACTTTAGTCTTCACAGATCCAAAGAGATACTAAAGGAGGGCTGAAGGCTCACCTCCAAGCAGGAGTTGACTCACATACTCACATAGTTAGGATTCTGCACTGGGTACAGAAAAATATATATATATATTTTAAACTTGGAATGGATTGGCCATTCTCCCTATGTTAGAAGAAAATACTTGTTAAGATTTTAGATCCACTACCTATAAATTATATGATGATTATCAAATAAATAGCCATTTGGGGAAGAAGAAGAAATTCTAGGCAGAAAGATAACATTATAGGCAAAGTAACAAGAGATAGCTAGGTTAGTAAATTTTAGCAACTACAAGTAGTTACTACAAGTTGTTAAAGTGTGGATTGCCTGTGGGTTTGTCAGAGAGCATCAACATAGAAGAAAGGGACACCATCCAGGTCAGATTGTAAAGTGCCTGCTAGTGAGGGGTCCTGAAGCACTGGTATTGCCTTGGAGCTTTAAAAACTATTGATGTCTAGCCCCACCCTCAGAAATGTTAAATTAAAAGACCTAACATATTTTTGGGCATTGAGATTGTTAAGAGCACTCTAAATAATTCCAATACAAAGTGAAGCTTGGAAACCACTCTTCTGGGCCATTATCAGAAGCCTGGTTTTCATCTAAAGATAATAAAAATATACAGAAATATTATTTTTAAAGTATGAAGGTATCATATTTGGACTTAATACTTGTAGAATATCACTGCAGAACTTGAAGGGAAATGTCAGGAATGGCAGCATTGTTTTTAATCACTTCAAACACTAACATTAAAAACAAACCAATTAGAAAAAAGCAAAACCTTGGATAACATTTTGACAAAGTTAGCCGATGGGATATCCTCACATACAGTAAAATATAGGCAAGAAGGAACTTTCAGCACAAGACTTATATGAAAATGAGATCTGTGTTGAAATGTGAGAAAGCCACATGGTGGGACATAAAGGACTTAAGGACACAGCACCCCCAAATAGCCAATTGACTCATATGGGAAAGCACAGAGAGCTAGTCAGAGACCAGAAGCACCAACTGCGAGAACTAGTTCCTCCCCTCCTAACATTAGGGGTCCAGGTAAGAACTGAGTGGATTGAGCACTCCAGCCCCATCAACCCTCAGTACTCATGTTCCAGGACTCCTCTCTAAAGTAGGACCGCACACTGAGAAGAAACTCCTGGGAGTAGTCTGTAAACTGAACAACATGGGGAAAATGCACAGAAAAGAAAGCAAGGTCTAGGCCAAAATAGGAAAGAGGAAGCTGGGAGCTCTCAGAAAGCAAGCAACCATGTCTCTGAACATTATACTAAAATAAGAGAAGGAGCACTTCTGTGGAATTAGGAAAACATTCCTGAACTCCATCTCATTCTAAAGGTTTAGGAAAGATAGGCATACATAAGTTACATAAAACTGCTGAACTCAAATTCTATCCAAAGTTATTATTAAAAAGAGACAAATGGATGAATGGATCCAAAAACAGTGGTATATATATATATATATATATATATATATATATATATACCATGAAGTTCTACTCAGCAATTAGAAACAATTGATATCGTAGCCTTTGAAGGTAAATGGATGGCTATGGAAGAAACCATGCTGAGTGAGTCAGCATAACCTAGAGAACCAAGGGTCGAATGTCTTCACTCATCTGTGGAGGCTGGAGCTAAGCCCTGACCACTGTGAAAGGTGGTCAACTCTCATGTATTAAACCCTGAAAAGGTGTAGTGACACACAACCTAAGATATTCGTAGAGATGTATTGGGAAGGAGGGGTAGGAGGGAGGGACAAAGGTGGGTAATTGGTGGGGGGCTCTAGGGGGTAAATCTAATTTTTAGAATATAAATATATTATATTATTTCGTTGGAAGCATGTTTGATTGTTCAACAAATAAATTCTGAATAAAAAAAGAGACAAATGACGGAAAAACAATTTCCAAAGATATTATAAACAAAAGAGTAAAAGGAGCAGAAAAACAGCCAGCCCTACAATGAATTCATGTGAGAATAGCATTCACATAAAGGAGACAAACACATAATCCACTGTTCCAGAATGAGTTAAAAAATACTGATACAAAACATTGAAGAATAATATAAATTGGAACTAGAAGACTTAGAATTTGGATGACAATATTTATAAAAGAACTTAAAAAGAATAAATTTAAATAATGAAGACAACTAGAAAAATGTAAAAACTACATAAATTATATTATAAATATATTTATATTATAAATGTAAATGTAAATACAATGTCTTAGAATTAAAAGGTGACAAGGAATAATTTTTTTAATGAAGTAGAATTTATTCCAGAAATTTCAGATTTGTTTACATTAAAAAATCAAGCAATAAAATTTTATATCCTAAGTTAAGGAAAGAAGTCAATTTAAGAATATGTATAGAAGCAGAAAATCACTTTATGCAATCCATTGTTCATAATCTTGGCATCTTTATCAAATCAGTAAATAGTATAATTGAAAACAATGAAAAAACATCATATTTAATTCAGGAAGATTAGTGCTTTCCCTGTATTTTTGATTCATCACTAGAAATATTTTTTATTTTAAATCTCAGAATGTCAAATAACTTTTGCTTTGTTTTGTTTATCTGCTCTTTGTTGGTAGTGGAAATGGTCATCTCTACTTCTGCATTTTCTGCCAGTGTTATTATTTTTGTTTGGAGCACTATGTTATTTCTACTAGCTTTTTTGGGAGTGGGTACAGTTATCTTGTGTTTATTTTTTATTATTTTTAGTTTTTATAGGTGCACAATATCCATACGTAGTAGTGAGA
The DNA here is from genome assembly GCA_004027875.1 of Aplodontia rufa. Taxonomy (NCBI): domain Eukaryota; kingdom Metazoa; phylum Chordata; class Mammalia; order Rodentia; family Aplodontiidae; genus Aplodontia; species Aplodontia rufa. The sequence continues at coordinate 24,379 of PVKS010020630.1, forward strand.
TTTGTTCTTACATATTTGTTCTTGCACATATTTTTTTCAAATGCACTCAAACTAGTCTTTTAGCTTTCTAAGGACAATCTTAGCTTATGTCATTTCTGCCTATCTTTTTTTTCTGATAAAAGCATTTAAATGTAAAATTGCCCACTTGATGACAATAACTAAATGTTTATTATATTCCAAGTACTTTCTAAATGTTATTTGTATATTAACTGATCTAATCTGCACACTTACTCAAAAATTTGTTATTGCATTATACCATCTAATTATTACGTAGTCAATGCAAAAAGAGTTTAAAATAATGTCAACATGATCACATCTGGACATCTGGCAATGAAAGAGCCAGAATCTGAACGTTATAGTGTGGATGTAGAATCCAACTTGCTGACTTGCTATTTGGGATCTATAAATAGGAAACCTACAAAATATCACTAGCATAATTTTTCTGTTTGGTTTTCCAACATACTATTCTTTTCTCTATGACTTTATTCATTCCATTATTTAGTGTTTTTATTTCAACTGCAATATTATACTAACTAATATGCAATATTTCCAGTGGGATATATTTCATGACTTTTTATTTCTACCTTATAATTTCAATATTATCCCTTTGTTCTTGTGGAATATTTAATATGCATAACATAATTCTTATTTTCGCTGTTCCATTATTTTTTTTGTTTAAAAAGTGTCATTTTGTTCAACGTATCCCTCTGACAATTCACTTTGCTAATGTTCCTTGATTTTCCTCTTGAATCCTTTTTTAAAATTTTTATCAGCTAGCTCAAATTTAAATGTTGTAATAGGATGAGTTGTGGAGGCGAAATTGAAGGTGTATGGCTGGTTTGGATGAACCACCTTGGGGCAGAGATTCTCCAGTTGAGTATTTGACTACTCTTGTTTATTTTGTCCCCCTCTAGGGCAGACACTCTGACCCTTAGCATTTTAGCCCTGAAACATGCTGACTCTTTATCCAAAGACTATAGTATTTCCAAAAAGATGTCAGCCTGAAAAGGAATAATTTAAAATAAAAAATTAAGTGAATAAAAGAGTTCTGGCAAAAGTATAAATATTAAAGTAAAAACACCAAAATTAAACATATAGAAGAAATAGTCCCTGAGAAAAAAACAGAGGAAGAGAGGTCATGATAAAATCTAGAAATCAAGAAAAATTTGTCTCACATATATGTATATGTTTATATGTACATAATATATGAAATGCCTAATACATGTTAAAGTAATATATTATAAATTATGTGTTTTGTATTATATACTACATATTATACATTTTAAATTATACATTTAAAATTATATGTTGAAAGAGCTTAAAGATTAGAATACAAATATAAAAATGAACATTAATACATTTTTAGAAAAATTCCTAAACTTTTTAAAAAAATATGGCTTATTAATAAAAGAATGTTAAGTTATCATCAGAGTTTTAGGAATCAAGATTTTATCTCTAGAAGCCTATATGCATACTGAAGGTTGGTCCTTCACAGAAATAATGTAGCATTATATTTAAGATATTTGATGAAAGTATAAGCCAATAATTTTTATTTAACAAAAGAAATATGTATAAATGGCACAAATTTTTATCAATTATAAGAAGTGTATATTCTTTAAAAAATACTTCATTGAAATATTATTGATATATGGGGCTGGAGTGGTGGCTCAGTGGTTACAGCACTTGCCTAGCACGCATGAGTACATAGGTTTGAACCCCAGCACCACATACACAACGAAGTGTCAAAGCAATGAAAATCACATGAAAAACTAAATAAAACTGATTCTCTCTTTCTCTCCCTCTCTTACTGTCCCTCTCTCTCTAAAAAAAGCTGTCTCACATGTTAAAAAAAAGAATATTATTGCAATACAAAAACTTGTACCTATTTAATGTATATGATGATGAATTTAGCTTAAATATTTTAGCTTAAAATTTAGATTTTTTTTGAAAATCTATAATAGAACAAGATTTAGCTATTCAACATGAGCATTAAATACATATTTTCTTAAAAGGATGGTTAATTTCTTAGAACCACGATTTTCAATGTGGAAGAAAGATCAAATGTAATTTAGAAGAATTTAAATAAAAACCCAGTGACTTTTCAGTGACTTGGAAGCATTAATATTAATTCAAAAATTTTACCTTTGTGTGTATGGCTATTTGTGTATTTGGTTTTGGCCCCTGAAAAGTCATAGAAACAATAGCTACCCCAGCAGCAGAGAGTATCCCTAGCATTCAGACTGTGATCTTGAAATACCAATTCTCAGGAAGATAAATGAAGCCTTCTTGGAGAAGAACAATGGGGCCACCATTGCCTCATAATCATCTTGCTCAGGTCTTGGAAGTTCATTGCCAGAAGAGAAAAGCCAAGAGCAGGGACTGGCAACTCTACCCTTCCTACTCATAAGGAAGGTTATCACTCTGGGAACAGCAAGTCCCCACCCTTGGCTATGGAGAGCCCCACAGCTTTCCTTGATAGAACTGAATTAATGTGGGAGAGAAATGGAGAGTTCCATGCCTGGGAGTGTTATCAATAGCAATGGAAACCTTGGAGGAGCCCAATTAAGGTGGGCTGGTAGAAAATCGGCAGAGCAGCCATGAATCTTAAAGAGAAAACCAAGAAAAGAGCTCCTGGTATCAGTCCAAAGATTGCAGTGTGTGCTCGGAAGCCATCTACAAGGCTGAAGCCTGACTATCACAACACACTTAAACACAACTTCTGCAAAATACCGAAAGAACAATAATCTCCTTTGATCCAGGGGAAACTCCAAGGAAGTCAGCCTTTAAAATACCACAACCATCTCTAGAAGCCTATGTGCATACTGAAGGTTGGTCCTTCACAGAAATAATCAAAGAAGAAACCTTTAATAATCTCTAATAATTCCTGGCTAAACATGGGGCTAAAACTGTAAATGCCATGAACTGAAGTAACAGTCTACAGATCATTCATAAATGTAATGTTAAAGGGTTAGAAATCTGACTGGGTAATGGGGTTTAGGCAAAAAATTTAACCAGTAAATGGCTTTTGGCAACCTTAGATTGGTCCTTAGGTTCCTAGGCTAAAAGAAAATCTGAGAAAGAGATAGAAGAAACCGCACACTATGAGGGAAACAAACTTCATAGAATTACTTCAGTGTAGTCACGAAATAAATAAATTTAAAATGTCTAAACAAATAAAAGCTACAAAAACTTTTATAGAGATGGTGGACCTAACTATATACTTTCCACAGGAGACTTATTATTACAATATATTTTTGAAAATATCCAGGTTACAAATATAATAAGGCATACAAATAAATAGGAAAGTATAATCTATGTACAAGAAATTTTTAAAAATCAGGCTATAGAAAATAGCTTTGAAGGGGTCCAGAGAATGGATTAATTAGACAAGGACTTCAAACCTGTTACTATAAATATGTTCAAAAAATTAAAGTAAAACACTAAACGAAGTAAAGGAACATATGACTATATCTTATAAAATAAAAGCATCAAAAAAATTAAGAATTATGTAAAAAAAGAGTAAAATGAAAAATTTAGGGTAGAAATATATAATAATCAAAAGAAAAAATTTACTATAGGTGCTCAACAATAACTTGAAACCAACAGAAGAAAGACTAGAAAACTTGAAAAAACAAGATCAATAGAGATTATTAAATCTAAAGAATAAAGAGGGGGAAAATGAAGAAAAATATAACCTCAGAGAAAAATCAAATATCATTAAGCATATCAAAAGATGTTTAATGAAGTATCCAGAGGGAAAAGGGAGCAAAGAGACAGGAAAACACTTGAAAAAACAATTGCTGAACACTTTTCAAATTCGACAAAAACATTAACAATGGCTTTCCCATTGAAACAATGGTGGCCAGAAAGTTATAGGATGACATAGCTAAAGTGAGAAAGCTGGGGGACTGGAGCGGTGGCTCAGCGGTTATGGCGCTTGCCTGGCATAGGCAAGTACACGGGTTCAAACCCCAGCACCACTACAAAATGAAGTGTCCGAGGAAAGAAAGTTACATGAAAACCTAAATTAAAAATTGCTTCCTTCTTTCTCTCTTTCACTGTCCCCTCGTTCTTTAAAAAAAAGAATAAAAGTAATTAAAGCTGGAAAAAATATATGATTGGCAGGGGCTGGAGCTGTGGCTCAGCAGTTATGGTGCTTGCCTGGCATGTGCAAGTATGCAAGTTCAAACCCCAGCACCATGTACACAACGAAGTGCCAGAGCAATGAAAGCCACATGAAAAACTCTCTCACTGTCCCTCTCTCTTTATAAATAAATAAATAAATTAAATCCTAGATCCAGTGAGGCCATGTTATAAAAATAAGAGCAAAATAAAGATTCACAGAAAAAAAAACTGAGAGAATTAGTTGCCAACAAACCTGCCTTACAAAAAAAAAAAAAATCTAAAGAAAGTTCTTTATGATGAAAGCAAGTAATACCAGATGGTTATCTGAATTCACAAGAGAAAAAAAAGTGCTGTTAAAGGTAATTATATAGGTAATTACAAAGACAGCATAATTACATATCTTGTTTTCTCTGTTCTCTTTACTAATTTAAAAAAAATCACATCAAACAATATGAACATAATTATAATGTTGGGCCTATAACATGCAAAAATATAATATATTTGGCAATAATAACACAATAGAGACTAGTTGGAACAAAGTTGTATTGATGTTAAAGAAATGAACCAGGTGGTAACTCAAATCAAAGGAAAGTAATGAAGAGAATCAATAAGCATAAGTAAGAAGGTTAATACAACAAACTATAAATGTATACTTGATTTCTTTTTATTTTGTCAGCTTTTTCAAAAGATATTATGCAAAGTAAAAATCATAACACATTTTTGGATTTATAATATATGTGGACACACATGTATAATAGTGATTGCACACAAATGGTGAAGAGGAAATGGAGCCATATAAAAGTAAAGTTCCTATATTCCTCTTGAAGTAGGTATAAGTATGAAGTAGATTCTGGTAAGTTAAAATGTACATAGGACAAGAACAAAAAATTAATGAAGGAAGTGGAATGATACACAAAACGTTGCTTCTTAATATAAAAGAAAGTAATGAAGGAGAGAATGATTTTTTAATAAATGTATGAAGCATACAGAAAAACAAAAGGCAAAATGGCAGATATGAATCGAACCATATCAGGAAAGTCTGAAAAGTTTTAATGATCTAATCAAAAGACGGAGTTTGGGAAATTAGAAAAATAAGACGCAGCAACAGAGGCTCATCTTTGTTAAAAAAAAAAAAACAAAACTGCAAACAACACAGGTTTAGAAAAAGATTGATCATGTAGACATAATACATAAAAATGCTCAACATTATTAGTTATTAGGGAAAGGTAAACCAAGACTTTGGTGACTTATTATTTCATTCTCACAAGAATGGCTAGGTTACCAAAAAGTCAAATAACAACAAGCATTGGTGGAAAAATTAGCCCCCTCATGCGTTAGAGTGAAATAGACTGGGGTGTTTCCCATTTAGAAGTTAGTTTTAGCAGTTCCTCAGAAAGTTAAACATAGATTTATCATATGACATAGCAATTCCATTCCTGGCCAGATGCCCAAAAGAAATTGAAATATTTCCACTCAAAAATTTGTGCACAAACATTTGTAACAATATTGTTCCTTATAGCCAAAAAGAAACTCAAACAGCCATCAACTGATTAATTAATAAAATTGGTTATATCCACACAGTGGAATGTTACTCATTATTTTTAAAAATCACTACTGATAGATGTCCCAACACGGGTATACCAACCATTATACTAGATGAAAGAAAACCCATATTGTATTATTCTATTTATATGAAATTTCCAGAATACATAAAACTATGGAGAGAGAAACTACTATGATGAGGTAACATAAAGTAACTACTATTGGGCACAAGGTTTCTTCCTGGAGGGATAAAATGTTCTAAAATCAGTAGTGATGCCTGCACAACCATGTGAATATATTTCTAAGATTTTATATTATACACTTTAGATTGATGATTTGTATGCTACGTGAATTGTATCTCAATAAAGGGCTAAAATAATGTAATAACCAAAATGACCGAATAAGCATGCTACCATTTTATATTCCACAATGAATTAATAGATACAGGGATTAAACATTATTGGTTATTAATCAGAGAAAGGGATACAAGAGCTATCTTTCCATAATCTTGCCAAGGCATCTACTGTGAACCCAGCAGCTAGTCTGAAGCAAATACAGAGAACAGCAGAGCATATTGCATTGTACCAATCACATGCAATCAGCCACACCGAAGCTGTGAGCGACATCACAGTTCAAGCAGCATGCACCCTCTCCCTCGCTGGGGACTGAACACAGAGCCTTGTACATGCGAAGCATGCTCTCTACTAATGAGCTAATCCCTAGCTCATGTTTGCATTTTCAACTTTACAACGAAGAAGGTGAAGGAGGAATAACCATAAAAATGTGAAAGAAATGTTTGGTATAAAACTTGGGGTGGTGGTTACTTACAGAGGGAACACAGGGGTTGTGTTTGGAAAAGGGCAGTGGTAGTGAGAAGGGGCAACTGTGGCAGAGTTCTTTTTCTTGACCTGGTTGTGATTGGGTTACAAGAAGGTAACCTAATATTTGTTCTATAGAACAACTCATTAAATTGTGCATTGTGTATTGTACAGTTCTCTGCATGCATTATTTTTATAGACATTTTTAATTAAATAAATACTCTGGAAGTAGTACGGAGAAGAGATTTTGGATTTCAAAAAGATGAGATTAGAACTGAAGAAAACAGACAGGAAGCATGTGAAAGACTCAGGGGAAGGTGGAGACATTTATGAAACTTACTGAAAGGCCAATTGTGAGGATGTGGTGACAACTATGTGATAAGATGTGTGAAGAAAAGGTAGAGGAAGATGGCATGTCCGTGCTCAAGTGAGCATGAGATAAAGAATACAGGAAAAGGAGCATTCTTTCTCCCAACGCTGATAGGCTTTGATTATTATTTTTCCCTTCCCAGTAATCATTTTGCCTTGGTTTGGTAAAGGAAGGCACATTTTCCCTGGTGACCCACATTCTCAGTGCATGGACTTTGAACAGCTGCCTCTGCTGGGCTCCAGGGAGCCGCAGGAACCCAGGCTGGTCTAATCAAAGCATTGAAGGCCATGCCACAGTGATCGCAAGTAAGGCACAGCACCCAAGCCAGAGTTGGACTGAGGGCCTGAGACTATAAGAGATATAAAGCTACACAGAATTGCTGTGGTGCTGTGACTTGAGAACTCACCTAGGAGTAAGCAAAGTGGCACAGGCACCGAGGTCCACACGGACACTCACAGAGCGTTAATATCCATAAACTCCTGGTCCAGTCAAGCCTGAAGACAGATTATTCTTGCACTTTTTAGTTCTCCGTGAAGACAGATTATTCTTGCACTTTGTAGTTCTCCATGAGCCATTATACTTCAATTGTCTTTTTTAAAAAGAAGAAGTTGAGGAGGATTTATGCCAATTGAAAATGAAAGTATCTTGATTAATACGGAGATGAAAGTTTAACTGCTTCCAGACTACTCAGCTACATAGCTGCTCTGGCCCAGTTCTCACCAATAGAAATCTAATGTAAGCAACACATCATTTTAAGTTTTCTAGCAACTATGCTAAAAAAGTAAGAAATGTATGAATTTGATTAATCTTAATTAAAAATTAAAATTTTAATTTGTATGTATTATTTAACCTAATATCTACAAATCATTTTAACATAAAATTCATACTTTAAAATTATGATTAGAATACTGTCTTTTTACAAATTCTTAGACATGGAATGCATCTTAAACTTACAGTTCATCTCAATTTGAGCTAACTTCATTTCTAATGCTCCATAGCCACTTGTAGCTGGCAGCTACTGTGTTGAACAACCAAGTTGCAGGCCATTCCCTGCCTTTTCCAGAAGAGTCCACCTTCTTCTGAGTCTCCTTCACAGCATCTGAGAATTGTGAGATACCTTCAAAGTCATGTGGTCCACACCTCTCATATTATAGATGAAAATATTAATAATTCCCCAGACTGATGAAAGCAATTCAGTTTCTGAGGTGGAATTCTGAATGAGTCATGAGAAATCAGATACAAAGGGCTAGAGGAGTGGCTCAGTGGTAAAGAACTTGCCTAGAATGCATGAGGCTCTGGATTCAATTCCCAGCACTGCAAAAATAAATACATAAATAAACAAACAAGCAACCTACTCATTGTTTACTATGAGTCAGTGTTGATGTTGATATTGATTTTTTTGTGTTTTTATATAAGGCTATCCAGCATTAACTCCTCCCTATCTGGAAAAATTAATTTTAAGAGATAACATCTACTGAGGTCATTATATGCCCAATACCATTCTAAGAACTTCATACATACCAACTTAATTGATCCACAAAGTAACCCTCATGAATTATATATCCTAAGCATCCTCATTTTACCCATAAAGAAAAATGGCTAGGTAGTGGGGCTGGGAATAGATCTCAGGGTGCTGGATCTTGAATCCAGTTACCATGCCTCTATTCTTGCTTTGCAGACTTCTTGTAGGCAACATTATGTTTTTCATTGTGGATGCCAATGAAAGGCTACTCCTTCCCCTGTCCTCTGGCACCCCAAATGTGGGCACTTAACTCATCTAGGACAGTGGATTACTCATATTCAAAAATCCAAAGGTTGGGGAAATGCTACAAATATGAAGGATATCTGAGAATTTATTCACAGTAGAGGCCAAGGGCAACTGCCAAGGTATGCTAGTCAGATCAGGTCTGTAGCTTACCCTCCAGAAGTCCTGAAGTCCTCCCTGCTTTACAAAATTGAACTTATAGCGTTCTGTTTATCTGTGAAGTCCTGATATACTTACAATAAACAAGCTTTTGCTTAAAACATTCTATCAATTTTTATTATCTACAACTAAGAATGTTGATCAATACCTAGGAAGTATTACAAGCATTTATACAGGAAGAAACTAAAGTTTCTACAAGTTGAGCACTTTTCCCAGTATTACCCAGGAAGTAGTTGGTAGAAGTGAAATTTAGACACAAGCCTCTAGTCTATAACCAGGGACTCGACGGGAGGTCTCCTGACTCCAGGATCAGTTTTCTTTCCATGATGCTAATCCTCCAAGCCACAGACAATAACGTTTTTGAATGAAAGCAGAGGGTTAAAATAAAGTGCAGTTTTTTATATGGTCCCTATAAGTTAAATACTTAGGTAAAAATGTCTGACACTATGGCAGAGCTATGCAAGAGACCTTTAGGAAGCCAAATGCTCATAATAGGTAGCAGGCCAACAACTCCATTTGCTGCCACACCAGGTCTGACTGCCCCAAAGTACAAACATTCACTTAGTCCCAGGATTTTAGCTTCATCCCAAAGAGAAAGAAAAGAGTTGAGATTTAGACAGCTTCCACCTCATGGTCACATCTGCACTGCAGGTCACCTAGTCAAAACTCAAGTGGCTTCCATGGGGAGCTAGACAGAGCAGCTCTATAAATACACTCCTACAAACATAGCTGCTCCTTGCTCATTTGGTGAGTGGATGGCTAAAAGCAACGTAGCAGAGTCTGCTCAAGAGATGGACTCAAAGTCACTAAAATGGCACCACAATGCTAATGTACGGGGTGTAGGAAAAAAGACACAACACGAGTTACCGAATTTTTAGAGAAAGGAATTAAAATAAAACTATGCATATGCACACCCACCCCGACACACACACGCTCTGCAGGGCATACAGGAGTACACAATGTAGGAAAAAAAACACTCCAAGATAAAATCAACTCCATCAGTGAAGACAACAATGACCGGAATTCTGAAATCCTACTAAGTGTAAATACATTCAAATTCTTCAAAAGACAATAACCAATGCTTAATTAAAAATGTAAATACAAGAGTTGGAGAGGGTGGATTAGTGTTTTCAGCACTTGCCTGGCATGCACAAGGACCCGTGTTCAAACCCTAGCACCACAAAGGCCAGATGGAAAGATAAACTTGATTCTCACTCTCTCTCTTTAAAAAAATATAAATACATGGATCCTTTATTCTAATGACTTCATTTCTGGTAATATCTCAGGGTACATGTACAAGGACGTTTATTGCAGAATTTTGTTCATAATATCCAATTATGACCATAAAGTAATGCCCATTGGAAGTGGACTGATGAACACTGTGTATTCACATACTGGAATATAAAACAGACTTTAAAAGAATGAGATCTGCATTCCAGGACACAGAGGGCTATTCAGGATAAACTGGCATGGAAAAGCAAGTGGCAGAATAGTACAGTAGATTAGCTGATATCACTAGATAGGTGGACTGATCTGGAAAGCCATTGCCATAAGTGCTTTCCATTTTTTAATTCACTTAAATCTCACAGCAAACTTGTATGGGTGATACCATTATTATCGTTGAGATATAAAGAAAGAATTCATGCTAAGAGAGGTAAAATACCTTAAAGAAGTTCATATTTTGCTCAATAGAATGGAGAACACAGGAGCCAATTTATCAGATTTTCCTTCTCACAATTCCATATTGTTTAATTTTTCTTCAATGATTTCCTTCAGAAAACCATAAAACTATGGACTCCCCATTCGTCCATGTGTTCTGTCCACCTCCCCACCAGAACTGTTCCCCACTCCCTTCTTCAGGTGCTTCTCTTGCACTTTGAAATGAGGAATTCTAATCCTCTTATTTCCCCTGAGCTCCACCGTCTAATAGCATTCATTGTTAGAAAATATGTGCTAATGTTCAGACTAAAGGCCCCTTTGCTTGGTTGTATCCCGTGATGCCACAGGTGCATTCACATCATATTAGAAATGCAGCACAAAGTGTTTATGTGCCCCTTGATGGTAACCACCACCACTATGATCCAACTGTGCTGTTATTTGTTTTAGATACTGGATAGACTTATATTTTAAAATGAAGGAATAGACTTTGTATGATGGTTTCAAATCATTATTAGGTTTATGCAGTTGTAATCATATCCAAAAGGATGTGATATATAACATTGCATTAACTAATGAAAACATGGGTGTAAGTAAATGAGATGAACTATGGCGCGATGGAGATTAATCTTGCCTCCCTCTGGCCCTTTAAGAGGATTACCATAATCCACACTGGCAACAGAATCCCACTGAGTTACACATCCTCCTCATTTAAGATCTACATACTAAATATTATGATATCCCTCTGTGGAATACAATTAATTTAGCTTTTAATTCCTGAACCAACTATGAGCACATGACTTCCTCTGATACCAAGTATGGGGAAATTGCTTTGTAGCTGGGGAGTAGACTTCAGATTTTAAAATAGTAGGCAAATTCACTAGGAAAAGAAGTACTCAAGTGGTCAGCTCACTCTCTAAGGTTAATTATGTCCAAACAATAAACATTTAACAACCCTAGGGATAAGTGGGCTGCCATAGGCAAGTAATCTCCCAGTTCTACAAACTGGCTCCGTGGATAGTTTTGTTTCATTAAGAAAGCAATTATCTTTCAGTGTGCTGGAAAGTGGGAAATACTTTCAGAGATTAGCGGAGTCCAGGCTGTCTGCTGGGGAAGCTTGTATGTGGTGAGAACCACTTCCCCTTGTATGTGGCGAGAACCACTTCCCGGCTTCTTTCTGGGCTAGTCTACTCAGTGGATGATAACAGGACACACAGGGGCAGCTGTTCCCCTGACAGGCTGCTTCCAACACAATGCAGTCCCTAAAAACATGATGGCAGCGACTATAAGGACACCTTGGTTTTCCCAAGCGAAAGGATGAGATCCAGAATTTACAGCAAGAAAAATAAAGTGCTAAGAACTGTAAGCATCATCACTATTATAGACAGGTTAGACCTAGCAGGTATGTAAGGAGGAACAAAGAGATACAACAAGCGTGTGGGAGGAGTTTATCACAATCTACTTAAAGGGTCAGAAAAGGGAGTTGCTACTTCCTATGCTGGTTTTCTCTCTCTCTCTCTCTCTCTCTCTCTGTGTGTGTGTGTGTGTGTGTGTGTGTGTGTGTGTTTTGTTTCCAAATATCAAAAAAGTGATAATACTGGAGGTAGAAAAGCAGTGGTGTAGAAACTTCATTTAGCTGCAAACATGTTTTGTTTAGCAGATACTTTGTTTAAAA
>PVKS010020631.1:0-10606 GCA_004027875.1 Aplodontia rufa
GAGAAATCCTGATCAGTCACGGAGGTGCAGGGAAAGCCTTTTGTCTTCAGAACGCCATCTTGCTTCCTCCTTAGCTATCATTTTTAAGGATTGACATATTTTATGTTTTCATGTATACTGGGGTCTCCAGGATGCATGTAAATTCTATTGGATATGCAATTCTTTGCTCACTTTTTGGATCACTTCTGCAATAAGTGGTAGTCCATTTTCACTTTGTATTGAGGGCAGGAGTTTTTAGCTTAGAATCAGCTCCTTTAAGAGAACTCCAGTTATTTTTGAAGCATTTTCTATCCTGATGGCATAAGCCTGACCCATTCAGATAAGGTATTTACCAGTAAATATTTTCAGGGAACCATGACAGCACATTTGGGTAAACTCTATTAATCATTGATAACTATAGTTTTACATATTGAGCCTTTGTGATAGACTGCCCTTTAGTCTTGTGATGGCTTTGAATGCAAAGACACAGTTCTGATTCACTTTCTGGATCATCCATTGTGGCAGAGCACTTTGAATTGTGTCTTGACAATATTTTCCAAGGCACTCTTCCCATAGTGAGCACTCTCACAGTCTATCAAGAGCTGGTGCATGCATCAAACTGAAGGACGGGTCCATGGAAATTCTGTCTCCCCTTGGCAGTGTTATTCTAAAAGTCAAACTCCATTCTTTGCCCAACTTTTTTTCTCCTCAGTATAAAATTGGTTTGTGTTGTGCTGATTCAAAATGAGGTTTTAAGGCCATAATAAAGAGGTGTTTTCTGAATTTTTGGTTGCCTTATCAATAATTGACTTTTCTTGGCCACCTTTGTATCAATCATCTTGTGACTAGGCAGTCCATAAATCCTACCTATTTTGCTATGTGTGCATAGCCTATATTAATGTGAATATTTTCAAGTGAAACTTAATGTCCTTGTCTGTAACTGCAAGGAGTCCTCTTCTCTCTTGGTTGTTCTATGTGCATCCGGTATCTTTAAAGGATATCTTGAATCTGTGTTAATGCTTACATTTTTCCCTTTGGTCAGTCAGAGCTGTTATCAGATAAATTATCTGGGCTTTCTGTACTGGTGTTGTAAGTGACAAAGTCTTTGGTTTTCATATTTGTTGTTCTATAACTGTAGAGTAAACTAAACTTGGTAAAAAGTCACCAAGCTCTTTGAGCCATCATACTGTATTAGTCCATCACCATAAGCTGGCAATAGGATTACTTGACTTAAGGTGGACTCAGTTTCTCTTAAGGTTTGCATTTGAATTGTCTAAGAGGATGGCTTGGAGTCTACCTTTCTTCACCATAGTAATTTGATATTCTTCCTTCAGTTTGAGCAGAACATGACTTGATGAGGATCAAATCAGTAATGGATTACTCTTGAGTGGATTTCTCTCTTATTATAAACCACAGGTGACAGTCACACCGCAAAGACAGAAAGCTTCTTCTTTTTCTGTGTTTAAAGCTATTCTGACACAAACTACTGATCCCAGTATGTCTCTAGTGTAAATGAATTTCAGGTACTGTACCTTGGTTCATTTCTGTGTATAGTTTTAACACATTTTATGAGTCAGGAAGGCCTAGAGCAGGGCCTGTCATGATGCTTTGGATTAACTTCTCAAAGAAAACTTGGCATTCTTTTGTAAACTCCAAATGTTGGAGTTTACCTATTAGTCCAAAATTAGGGATCCAAATATGACAGAATGCTGACTGTTTCAGTCAGATTTTTATTGCTACTTCCAAAATTTGGGGGGCAAATGGATTCAGAGGTCTCAGTCCACAGATGGCTGATTCCATTCATCAGGGCCTGGAATGAAACAGAACATAATAGCAGAAGAGTGTCATGCAGGAAAGTAGCTGGGAACATGGAACCAAGAAGCAGAGAAAGAGATTTGCATGACAAGGGCAAAATATCAACCCCAAATCCATGGCCCCAGGAACCCACCATCTTCAGCCACACCATAATTTATTATAGTTCTTATCCAGTTATTCCCCATCACAGAATCAACACACTGATTAGGTTAAGACTCATGATCCAATCATTCCATGTCTAAACTTTCTTGCTTTTTCTCACAGGTGAGCCTTAGGAGGACATGAAACTATCAAAATCATTACACTGACATTTTCAGATATCCACATAACTGTCCAGATCCTGGCTTCTTTAAGAATCATGATAGTCTGCTTTTGTTCTGATATCAAAATTAAGCTTCATTAGCTAATCTGGAATCTCACATAGATGATTTGTTTGCAAATAAAATAATTTTACTGGATACCTCATATTCACATGAGGTGAGGTGGTTTATAGCAACAATATTATTTGAAAAACAGTTCATAGATGGGGTTGGCTATAAGTATATCATCCTCAAACAACAAAATGATTTCTTTATCCAGGTTTAACCCTCACAGCTTACATGTTTAATGACTTTCACTTTAAAGAACAGAAAGGATTTTAAACTCCTTAGGTAAGAGTCCAGCAATACTGGATGGATATTTTTGTATTGAAGTCCTGTCACTCAGAGGAAAAGAATTAAAAATTCCTTTTCAGAGGTATACAAAAGAATTTATCTTTAAATCTAGCACATTAAATCTGCCTTGCATAGTATTTCAATTATTAGTATATGGATAAGGTACTGTGGGATGAATATCTAAAATGATGTTATTGTATCTCTCAGGTCTTATCCAAATTAATCTTCTTCCATCTGTTTGTTTTTAACCTGCAGAATTAGTTTTTCAGGGTATTTGAAAAGCCATCTCAATCCATGATTTAAGAATTTGTCCATGAGAGGCTGAATTCCTATCAATACACATCACATAAGGGGTCATTATTTCTTATAGAGGTAGATTATCTCCTTAAATTAAACCTTGTTTGATATAACATTGATCACTTTTCTCAGGAGCCCTTTGACCATACAATCCCCACCTTCCTCCTCCTCCTCTTTCTTCTATTCTCTCTCTTTCTTCTACTTTTCACGACCAGGTATTGAACCTATTGTCAGTTAACCCCTGAGCCACATCAGCAACCCTTTATATTTTTATTTTGAAAAAGGGTCAAAAAGCTGGTGCTTGTATACATGGGAACTCCAGGAGGCCATTATGCATGATCACCTCTATGTCTAAGTCAGGACTCCACCCAGAAGTGGAGTTTTTGCAGGTGGGGCTTGGGTGTAATCAATCCTCAGATTCTTTGCTTTGCTCTGTTATGGCAAAGTAGGTCAACACACTCCAAGGTGTGTGTTGGTCTGGCTGTTGATGACCTTTGGTTGAAGTCAGGATCTCAGGAGTCTCCCCAGGATTCCACTCATGGAGTGGGACAGCCAATCCATCACCTGCTCTATTTTCCATGAACACAGTCTTTCTAGACCACTCAGTCTTAGTCCCTGAATGTACATACACCACTTGTTCTAATTCCCATTCCATTTCAACTGGTCACATGAGCCACAGACTCAAAGGGAAAGCCAGTTGGGCTCCCCTTCACTTTTTTGATTGGAATCCCCCTGATTAAAATATTCTCTGCTTGTTTCATTTTGTTGTGCTAGGTACACATTAAGTCACACAGCAGGCACTTGCCAGGACCATGTCTTATGTCCTGTTTCAGCACCTGCAGCACCTCAAGATGGCTGTCATCTCAGCTCTTGATGGCCAGCTGGGAAACGTGGAATACTCCCCATGCACCAATGTCGCCTCTGTATCAGCTAAGGGCAGGGTGTTTCTCCAGTCTTGGTCTTTTCCATGTTAAATTTGTCCTTTGTGTTTCTATGCACTCTTCTTTCCACTAAGGCAAGCTAGCAGTGTTGCCATTGACTGGCATTGCTCCAATGTAGTCTATCTTCTTGGTTAGTGTACCCAAACTTCTGAGGCTTAAAGACAACCTGACTATCCAATATAGGGTTTTACTGAAATTCATCTTTCACCCACCAGCAGAGAAGCAGTATTCTTGCTGCTTGAATCCCAGGTAGGGATGCATTCTTTCTCTACAGCTTAATCTTGAGTGTCTCAGTGAAGGTTTACTTTAAAAACATAAAAAATCTGTTTCTTTAGTAATATGAATTTAAGCAGCACTTCAATGCCTTTTTAATATAGTATATAAAAAGAGTTTTTAAAAATTTTATTACTTCTGTTTAGATATACATAGCAATAGCATGTACAATGACATAATTATAAGAACATGAAATATAACTCATTCTAATTCAATCCCCCGTATTTCCCCTTCCCCACCTATCCTCCCACCTCTATCTGTTCCCTCTTCTCTACTAATCTTTCTGGTATTTACTAATTGCTTTTTATGCCCAGCATGACACAGATGCCTGTACATTATGCTTCTCCACTGTGAATTGTTGGTTAGTGTCCTTACGTAATTTACTAATTGAAATGTTCATCTTGAGAAGCAATTTAAAAATATCTACAAAAGCTTTGTAAATTTTCTAACCATAGAATTTTATACTAGTCAGAGCTATTTAGAAAAACAGAACAAAGAGGATGTGGATCCATTGAGGACTTGGTTCACATGACTGTGAATGGTGGCAAGTCCAAAATCTGCAGTATGCTCTCAGTCCAACCCTAGTAGTTCCATTGCAATCAAGGGATATCTGCTACAGAATTTCCTTGTTGAATTTCTTCATGCCTTCTCCTAATTGGATAGGGTTCTACCATCCAATGAGTTTTCTGCATTCCCTGTCCTTCTCTGCTGAACCAGCACCTCCAATGTTGCTGTCACAGCTGAGTTGGTTCCAATGCAGTCTTTCTTCTTTGGTTAACATAGCCAAATTTCTAAGCCTCTAAGTTACTCTACTGTTCCATATTCAATTTTAGTGAATACCTTCTTTCATACACACCCATCCCCTTAGAATAGCAGTATTTCTACTGTTTGAATTATGTGTCAATGGAGAAACTAGGAATGCATCCTTTCTCCATCCAATCATCTTTAATTTCCTCTTGTATTTCTTTAATTTTCTCTTGATTTTGTGAATAGAAGCTCTCACTCTTGTTCACTAGAGGTACTGGCTATTTTTCTGGTGGTCCTGAGGGAGACTGTAGTTCTGTAGGCTTTCATTATGTTCTACCTCCAATTCACATATGTATACCTCACAATCCCCTTGCACTTCAGTAAAAGAAATAAAAAAAATCTAAGTATCTAAGAATTATTAAATATAGCTCAAAACAAATCATGAACAGGGGAAAATTGAAGAGTGTACAAGTCTCATAAACTATAGCGCCTATATTATTATGTCTTTAAATGTGTGTATGTCAACAGTGTCTTTTAAAAACAGTATGCCAAATTGATTTATAAGTTTTAAGAATTGAATACATTTCTTCATTTCATTTTCAGGAAAATTTTATTTTAATGTATAAAATGTTGACATTTTCATGAATCTATAAAATATAGATATCATTTGATCAGTTTGATTTTTTCTTAACATGTTTTCATTACTATTCTGATTTATAATAGCTTCTTTGATCTGAAAAACCTTTTAACATTCACACATTTTTTTACCTTAATTCTCCTTTTTTTGAATCCAGATCAAAGAAACTTTTTTAAAAACCAAGATTTCCCTTTTACTGGACGTTTAATAAGATGTCATAAAAGATGAATACTGTTTCTGTTATCACCTTATTTTGGGTTTTATGAAGAAAGATGTCAAACTCTTAGAAATATGTGGGTACATTTGAAATGATCAGAAAGGATTGTTGTTGATATGTGCTATTTTAATAACATACATAAATCCTGAAAATATTTGAACTCAAATTTATGAAAGAGTTTCCTTAAGTGAAATATCTCATTGCAATTCTAATGTTTCTCCTGTACCACTGTTTATTGGAATCAGTAGGGAACTTGATACAGACATTAAAAAATAATAAAATAAATAAAAATCTATTCCAGGCACTTTATCAGCACTACTGAATTAGCCTCCATTTAGTAAATCTCTGATTCATGCTTGGGCAATTAAAAATTAAGAATTACTCTTCCTAATCACTGTAATTTTTTCTGAGACATACATGCAATTTATCTTGTAAAATATAAAGTTGCAATCAAAATGTGTTTTTTAAAAATTTTATTTATTTTTATTAGCTTGACAGAATCTTACATATTGGAGGGAATTGTTGTTACATATTCATGCATACATGGATATTGACATAGTGAGATAATAAGTTAAGCCCTATCCTAGACCAGGATCTACCCTTCATCCATTCCCTGAACTCATGTCTTCTCTGTAATTTCAACATACTATACTTTGAAATGAGCATACACATGTATAATAATTGTTGACATTTCTATTTGTCAGCCTGTTTGTGTATAGCTAGGCTTCTAATGGGATTTGAATATTCCCCTTTTTAGATAATGCCCCTTGTCTCCCTCCCTCCTTATCTCCACATCACTCCTTTCCCCCCTAACCTTCATAGGTATGATTCCCCCTGCTTATATAAAATTTTACCTATGTTGAGAATATTATTTAAGCTTAGCTAACTTACATCCTGACTTAGATTTAATCCTAGTTACCACATATGAGAGAAAACATTTGACCCTCATGTCTCTGAGTTTGGGATATTTCACTCAGCATAATTTTTCCATGTCCATCCATTTGGCTGCAAATGCCATAATAGCATTCTAATAGGAGAGTAGAACACCATTGTATATATATGCCAAAACTTTTTAATTCATTCATCCAGTGAGAGGCATCTGGGTTGGTTATCGCGTCCCCTCTGCCTGCAGAGAAAACACGACACGCAGTTGAGAGACACACAGAGCAGCAAGAGAAGAGTTCCTCTTCTCTTCGTCTCTTTGCCCGAACTCCCTCTCCCCGGAAATCCGCCCACATATATACAGCTCACAGCACACGTGACCAATAGATTCATATGCACCAATGGGCTTCTGACTTTTCCCTAAATGCCACGCAAGCGCACTACAGCCAGCTTCTACTTCCTCAAAGAACTGGGCGGTGCCCTAGCCTCAGGCGCCATCTTGGTATGGCGGATCCCGCTCCCGACAGTTGGTACCATAGATTGGCTATAGTAAATTTAGGTGTAGCTATGTCTACACCTAAATTGATGTAGCTATGTCTCTGTGGTATGCTGATTCTAGATATTTTTGGAAAATACCCATGAGTGGGATAGCTGGGTCATAATGTAGTTCTAACCCTACTTTCTTGAAGAGTATCCACACTGCTTTCCAGAGTGGCTGTACAAGTTTGCAGTCCCACCAACAGTATGATAATGTTCCTTTCCCCCCGAAACCCCTCCAAAATCTGTTATTGTACATATTCTTCATTTTTAGCTCCTCTGACTGGAGTGAGGTGGAACCTCAGTGAAGTTTTGAATTGCATTTCTCTGCTTGCTAGTGATGTAAACATTTTCACATATATTTGTTGATTTTTGGACTTCTTCCTTTGAGAAACTTCTGTTTAATTCCCTAGCACATTTAGTGATTGGATTATTTGTGGTTTTGGTGTTTAGTTCTTTGAGTTGTTTGTATATTCTCGATATCAGTCCCCTGTCATAGGCATAGCAGGAAAAGATATTCTCCCATTCTTTATTTCTCTCTTAACACTTTAATGTTTCTTTAGTTGTGAAGAAGCTTTTCAATTTAATGGCATTCCACTCATTGATTCTTGGGTGTAATTCTTGTTTTATGGGAGTTTTGTTAAGGAAAATGGTACTTACATTGATGTCATACATTGTAGATCCTATTTTTTCTTCTAGCATTTCTATAGTTGCTGGTTTAATTTCTAATTCTTTGATTCATTTTGATTTGATTTTTTTTCGGGATGAGAGATAAGGGTCTAGTTTCTGTTGTGTGCATATGGCTATCCTGTTTGCCCAGCACCATTTGTTGAACAGGCTGTCTTTCCTCCATGTTATATTTTTGCCCCCTTTGTCAAATATCAGATGGGTGAAGATTCCATTGGTCTTCAAGTCTGTTTTGATACCAGTACAATGTTGTTTTTGTTACTATAATAATATTAGTTCCGTTATTGTGATATCTCCTTCTTCCTCTTTCTTGTTCATTATTTTTTTGCTATTCTGCATTTCCTGTTACTCCAAATGAATTTGAGAATTGCTTTTTCTATATCCACGAAGAATGTCATTGGTATCTTGAAGGGAATTGCATTGAATCTCTCCAGGGGTTTTTGTAGAATAGCCTTTTTAATTATGTGGATTCTGACTAAGATCATGGAATTTTGTTTTTTCATCTTCTGAGATCTGCTTAAATTTCTTTTTTTAATGTTCTGTAGTTTTCATTATAGAGGTCCTTTATGTCTTTTATCAGATTAATGCCCAAGTATTTTATTCTTTTTGAGGTAATTGTGAATGGTACAGATTTCTAGATTTATTCTTTGGCAGAATTGCTGCTGAAATACAAGAAAGCCTTTGATTTATTAGTGTTCATCTTGTAACCTGCCACTTTGCTAAATTTATTTATAACCTTCTGATAGAGCATTTTGGGTCTGCTGCCTATAGGTTCATGACATCAGCAAATAGAAATAGCTTGACTTCATCTTTTCATATTTGAATTCATTTGATTTCCTTATCTTGTCTGATAACTCTGGCTAGGATTTCAAGGACTATATTAAATAAGAGTTGTGAGAGTGGACAGGCTTGCCTTGTGCCCAAATTCAGTGGTAATGGTTAAATATTTTCTCTATTAATTGTGTTGGCTATGGGTTTGTTACAGATGTCCCTTACAAAAAGTATTTTCCTTTAATCCCAATCTTCTCCAGAGTTTTGAGCATAAATCGGCATTGGATTTTATTAAAGGCATTTTTTGCATCATTTGGGAAAATTATATGGTTTTTGTCTTTAATTCTGTTTAAGTGGTGAGTCACATTTATTGATTTGCATATGTTGAATCAGGCTTGTGTTCTTAGAATGAAGTCCACTTGACTGTGATGTGTTATCTTCTTGATGTGTTTTTGGATATGATCTGCTAGAAGTTTATTAAGGATTGTTGTGTCTGTGTTCATTAGGAAAAATTGGTCTGTAGTTTTCTTTTCTTGAGGTGTCTTTGTTGGGTTTTGGAATCAGGGTTATATTTGCCTCATAAAATGTGTTATGCCCTTTCAGTTTCATGGAAAAGCTTGCAGAGGATCAGTGTTAATTCTTCTGTAAAGGTCTGTTAGAATTCAACCATGAGTCCATCAGGTACTGGACTTTTCTTTATTGGAAGGCCTTTGATTGCTATTTCAATTTTGCAACCTGAGATTAGTTTATTTAGATTTTCAATGTCCTTCTGTGTTAATTTGGGCATGTCATGTGGCTAGGTATTTGTCCTTGTATTCCAGATTATCAAACTTTGAAGAATATACGTTTTCAAAATAAGTTCTAATAATCCTCTGGATTTCAGATGAGTCAGAGGTGATGCCTCCATTTTCATCTTTGATTTTCTGGATTTGCTTCACTTCATTCTTCCTTTTATTGAGATTGGCTAAGGGTCTGTCAATTTTATTTAAATATTGAAGGAGCCAACTCTTTTGTTTTATTGATTCTTTGCATTGTATTTTTTTTTGTTGTTGTTGTTCTCAATTTCATTGATTTTAGCTCTGATCTTTGTTATTTCCTGCCTTCTGTTGGATTTTGGATTAGATTGTTCCTCTATTTGTAGGGATTTGAGTTGGAGCATAAGCTTGTTTATTTGGTCTCTCTCCTGACTTTTAATGAAGGCAGTTAGTGCTATAATTTTACCTCTTAAGAATGTTTTCCTGTTTTCCCAGATATTTTGAGATGTTCTTTCATCATTCTTAATCATTTATAAGAATTTATTGATTTCTGTTCTCATTTCATCTTTGATCTATTCTTCATTTAAAAGAGCATTATTCAATCTCCAAATATTTATGCACTTTCTATTTTTTTTCCTGCTGTTAAATGCTATGATCATACTGTTGTGGTGTAACAGGATACCTGGCATCACACCAATGTATAGTATTTTTCTTATAAAATATACAATTGTAATTAAAATTTTATTTTCATGCTGATTCATTAAGCTTATGTTTTGTTTCATAAAAGTGGAGCATACACAACCATTTTGAACTTATGTCACTCTTTTTATTCAGAATCAGATGATAAACAGCTCTAATGTGTTTAGAAGTATCTTACTAAATAATTAAAGTCATTCATCTACTTGAAAGCCAATTCTATTAACTATTATTTTATATTTATTCAAATTAAAAACTGTGAATGATCATTTGGGCAATGTGTTATTTAACTATTCTTATTTCAGGAACCCTTGACTTTCAATGATGTGGCCCTTGATTTCTCTGAAGAGGAATGGGAATGCCTGGAGCCTTCTCAGAGGAAGTTATACAGAGATGTGATGTTAGAGATCTACAGACATCTGGTTTTCCTGGGTGAGCATATATTCTGTTCAAAATACCTAATTAATTATCAGTGTTACATTTCCTTCCATTGCAGAGTATCTTTTGAGAACTTCTCTGTAAAAAAAATACCTTTCAGTTTCTTGCTTACTTTCTTTAATATGTTGTGCTAGGGTTTCATCCCAGTTGCTCATGCAGACCAGGGAAGTGTGATACTGCTGAGCCACTGCTCCACCCCAGATTCTCGCTTTCAAGAAAAGAGATTGGAAATTTTTCTTTTCTTTGTTTAAGACAGGAAAATGCTTGTTACATTTCTTTTA
>PVKS010020631.1:10706-36576 GCA_004027875.1 Aplodontia rufa
GAGGGGGAAACATTGTCAAAACTGTAGCAATCAATGTGTATAAACTTTGATAACCAGGGGTAATGCTAACACATAGATAAGCTACTATGGGTTTCATCTATTGCAGTTTCCCCCAGAAGAACTCATGTGTTAAATGGGTATCTAGTGTAGGAATAACATCGGCTTCTGGAATGGTTCCCCCATCTTCCTCATCACCAGACTCCTATGAGTTCTTCGTATACCCCCCCTCCCCATCCCCTTCCCTCCACCTCCAGGTTCCTTAGGGAGCTTTCGCCCCTGTTACATTTCTTTTAATCTTTAATCTCTGCCTTTCTTGCTTTAGATAAGTGGTACTTAGAGAAATTCAATGATATAAAAGATTATAGCCTACACGTAGCAGAGAACACGTAAGTCAAGAAGAAAGCCAAACTTTGAAATGTTGATTGAGAAGTTATCCATATTTTTCAGAAGCTTGGGTTTGTTTCCCTTGCTATCATAGAAGAACATTCTTTCTTCCTCCATTTCCTTCCCCTTTGACTATTCATCTGTTCTTTCTCCTTATTGGGGTTAGCTTGTACATTTCATAGAGAATATTAGACCTTTGTTTTTTTCACTCTGCCTTATTTCATTTAGCATATTATCCTCCAGTTTTATCCATTTGCTAGTAAATGACATAATCTCATTGTGTCTTGCAGCTGAGTAATACTCTATTTTGTGTATGTGCTGCAATTTCATTATCCATTCATCAGTTGAAGGGCACATTGGATGGTTCCATCACTTAGCTGTTGTGAATTGAGCTGCCATGAACATTGATGTGGCTGCATCATTGTAGTATGTTGATTTTACCTCCTTTGGATATATACCAATGAGTGGAATGGACAGCTGGGTCAAATGATGGATCCATTCTCACTCTTTTGAGGACTCTCCAAACTGCTTTCCAGAGTGGTTATACCAGTTTGCAGTCCCACCAACAAGGCATCAGTGTACTCTTTTCCTCACATCCCTGCCTATGTTTGTCCTTCATATGCTTGATTATTGCCATTCTAACTGGAGTGGTGAAATGTCAGTGTAGTTTTAATTTACATTTCTCTAATTGTTAGAGATATTGAGCCTTTTTCTAAGCAGACAGGGAGAAAGAGAGAATCAATTTATTTTTTCATCTGGCCTTTTTTTTTCTCAAACCCATAGTTGTGTATGTGGTGCTGGGGTTCGAACCCAAGTCCCAGAGAATGCAAGGAAAACACTTCAACCACTGAGCCACTGCTCCAGCTTCATTTTGAGCCTTTGTTCATGTATTTGTTGATATTTAGATTTCCTCATTTGAGAAGTGTCTGTTTAGTTCTTTTTCCCATTTATTGATTAGGGTTTTTTCTTTATGTGTGTATGTGTGTGTGTTAAGTTTTTTAAGTACTTTATATACCTGAATATTAATGAGATGTAGGAGACAAAGAGTTTTTCCCATTCTGTATGTCCTCTCTTTATACTCTTAATGGTTTCCTATTCTGAGAACGGTTTTCAATTTGATGTCTTCTCATTTGTTGATTTTCCCTCTTTTACATCAAGTGTTTTGGGGATCTTGTTTAGGAAATCAATTCTTAACCAGTGGGTTGTAGTGTTGGGCTTGCCTTTTCTTCTAGAAGTTTCAGGGTATCTGGTCTAATTCCAAGGTCTTTGATCCATCTTGAGCTTAGTGTTGTATCAGGTGAGAGATAGATTTAAATTCTTTTTACTACATATGGATTTCCAGTTTTCCATGCACCATTAGTTAAGAGACTAAATTTTCACCAATTTATGTTTTGCCTCCTTTGTTGCATATGAGTTAACTGTAATTATGAAAGTGAGTTTCAGGGTCTTCTTTCTATTCCATTTGTCTCTATGTTTTGGTGCCAGTAACATTCCATTTTTGTTATTATAGCTCTTAGTATAATTTGAAGTCTAGTATTGTGATTCCTCTAGCTTCACTTTTCTCACTAAGGATTGCTTTGACTATTCTGGGTATCTTATTTTTCCTAATGATTTTCACGACTGCTTTTTCTAATTTTATGAAGAAAGTCATTGGAAATTTGATGGGAATTGCTTTGAATTTGTATACTACTTTTAGTAACATGACCATTTTGATATTCTGCCCATCCAAAACCTGTGAGCTTTTCCATCTTCTAAGGTCTTCTTCAATTTATTTCTTTATTGTTCCATAGTTTTCAGTTTTAGAGTTCCCTCACCTCTTTTGTTAGATTGTTTCCCAAGTATTTTTAAAATAATTTTTAATGGAGCAATTTTTCTAATTTCTTTCTCAGTACATCAGTGGAATAAAGGAATGCAATTGATTTGTGAATGTTGATTTTGTATCCTGCTCCTTGCTGAAATCATTTATGAATTCTATAAGTCATCTGTTGGAGAGTTTTTTTTTTATCTTCTAAGTATATAATCATGTCTTCAGCTAACAGTGATAGTTTGAACTCTTCTTTGCCTATTTATATTGCTTTAATTTCCTCCACTTGACCATTTTCTTTCACCAAAGTTTCAAGGACTGTGTTGAGTAGGAGTGGTGAAAGTGGGCATCCTTGTCTAGTTTTTATTTTTATAGGAAATCCTTTCTATTTTTCCCCATTCAGAATAATGTCAACCTTAGGTTTGTCATAAATGACCTTTATTATGCTGAGGTAAGTTCTGTCTATTCTTATTTTTTTCTAAAATTTTCAACAGGAATAGGTATTGTACCTTGTCAATTTTTTTCAGCATCTATTGAAATTTTCATGTGATTTCTGTTATATAGTCTGCTCATTTTATGAATTCTATGTATTGACTCCTGAATTTTATATAAATCTTGCATTGCTAGGATGAATCCCACTTGGTCATGGTGTACTATCTCTTTGATTTTTTTAATGTGGTTTGCGTATATTTTATTAAGGATTTTGCATCCATGTTCATCAAGGAGATTGATCTATAGTTGTTTTTCCCCTTGATTTTACTTTGTTAGGTTTTATTATCAGGATGATACTAGCTTTGTAGAGAGTATAATAGAGTTCTCTCCTTTTCTATTTCAAAGAATAATTTGAGGATGATTGATATTGGTTCTTTAAAGATATTGTGGAACTCAGTTGAGAATCCATCTGGTCCTTGGCTTTTCTTTGTTGGAAGGTTTTTGATTGCTGCTTCTATTTGATTACTAGTAATCAAATATTAGTTTTCTCTTTCCTCCTGGTTCACTTTGGTTGGAATTTATCCATATTTTCAAGATTGTGTAGCTTATTGGAGTATCAGTTTTAAAATTATCTTCAAAGACCCTTTGGATTTCAATTATGTTTACTTTTTCATCCTGGATTTCAATATTATAAGATTTACTTCTCTTTCATGAATGTTGCTGATGGTTTATCAATTTTGTTTATCCTTTCAAAACATCAACTTTTTGTTTCATTTGTTTTTATATTGTTTTCTTTAATTCAATCACATTAATTTTAGATCTTAATTCTAATTATTTCCTATCATCATCTACTGATTTTGGTGTTGAATTGTTTTTCTCTATCTACGTCCTTGAGAGGAAGTGTTAGGTAATTGATTTTATGCATTTCTAGTCTTTTGATGAATGATCTTAATGCTATGAACTTTCCTCTTA
This sequence comes from Aplodontia rufa, assembly GCA_004027875.1. Lineage (NCBI taxonomy): Eukaryota > Metazoa > Chordata > Mammalia > Rodentia > Aplodontiidae > Aplodontia > Aplodontia rufa. Next base: position 14,299 of record PVKS010020631.1, read on the forward strand.
GAACTGCCTTCATACTGTCCCATAGATTTTGGTGCGTTGTGTCATTGTTCTCATTTATCTTAATTTGTCTCCTGATTTCTTCTGTTATCCAGTCACTATTCAAGAGTGTACTATTTAATCTCCATGTTTTAGAGTGTTTGCTATTTTTTATCTTATTACTAATTTCTAGCTTAATTTTATTATTATCTGATTGGATGCAGGGTAGTAACTGTCTTTTTGTATTTGCTAAGATTTTCTTCATGCACAACAATATAATAATGTATTTTAGGGAATATTCAATATGCCACTGAAATTAAAGTATATTCAGGTATGGTTGGGTGAAATATTCTGAAAATGTCTGTTAGGTCCAAACTAATAATTACATGATTTTTTTCTATAGCATCTTTACTTAAGTTTTATTTAGGTGTCCTATCCCATGATAAAAGAGATGTGTTAAAGTTCCCTGGAAATATTGTATTGTGTTCAGTTTGGTTCTTGAATTTGAGAAGTGTCTGTTTTATGCACATTGATGCTCCATTGTTTAGGGCACATAAAATTTATGGTGATTATATCCTGTTTCCCTATAATTCATTTGAGTAATATAAAGTGACCTCTTTGTCTCTTCTGATAAATTTTGTCTTAAAGACCAGCTTATCTGATATGAGAATTGCAAAACTGGCTTGTTTATGTGTGGTATGTATAGATATATTTCCTTATTGCTTCACCTTCAGCCTGTGTATGTCTGTGCCTGTGAGGTGTTTCTCTTGCATGCAGCATATTGTTTGGTCTTGTTTTTTCCTCCAATCTGCCAACCTCTGTCTTTTGGTTGAAGAGTTTAGGCCATTTACATTTCATAATGTTTTTGAGAGATGATTTTTACTTCCTGCCATTTGATTTATTTCTATTATTTGAATTGGTGTAGATTTTCTTTTGAATAATTGTTCTTCTAGTGGAATGTCACTCTATATTGATTTTAATTTTTGTTTTCTATTTCTTCTTCATCACATATTTTATTGAGTATGTTTTTTAGTGCCTGCTTTCTATTTATGAATTCTTTTAGCTTTTGTTTGTTCTGGAAGGTTTTTATTTCATCATCAAATTTGAAGCTTAGTTTTGCTAAGTATAGTATTCTTGGTTGGCACACCTTTTCTTTCAGAGCTTGATATATATTTTCCAATCACTTCTCATTTTTGTGTCTGAGTTGAGAAGTCAGTCATGATGTGAATTGGTTTTTCTCTAACTACGATTTGTCTCTTTTTTCTTGTAGGTTTTAGGATGTTCTCCTTGATTTGTGTGTTAGACGTTTTCATAATAATGTGCCTTGGGATGGAACTATTGTGATTTTGTGTATTTGAAGTTCTCTATGCATCCTGAATATGAGTTTCCATTTCATCCTTGGCTTTGAAAATTTTTAAAAGTGATTTAATTGAAAATTTTGTGCAGATCATTACTTTGTTCCTCCATGTTTTCCTCCACCCCAACAACTCTCAAATTTGGTCTCTTGATGTTATCCCCGATTTCGTTCATATTCTGTTTGTGATCTCTTAACATCTTTTTGCTAGGGTTTATTGTATTTCAAGATTACTTACTTCATCTTTGAGACTGTAAAATCTTTGTTCCAAATAGTTTAATCTATTGGTGATGCTTCCCATTGAATTTATTTTGTTTTTTTTTTTGAGTCCTTTGTTTTGAAGATTTCTGTATGATTCTTTCTCATGATCTCATTGCAGTGGTTTTTCACTTTCTGTATTTTCTCTTTGTATTATTTCCTTACTTCATCTTTTAGCTTGTAGAATGATTTATGTATGAATTTTATAAAATCATTCTCTGACATTTTGTTCATTGTGCTGTCATTGATGTGTATTGTTGAGGCATTATCAGTAGTTTGGGCTGCCTGGTTCTCTAGTTTATTATTTTTTGCATGTCTACCCATCTTGCAGTATTTTTCTATTTTCTTCTTTCAAATGAGGATTTACTTTGTGTGCTTCTTTTCCTTATGGACCTTGGGTTGGGTGGATTTCTGGATACTACTATTTTACTTCAATGTATTACCTCTTCTGAACATAATATCAGTACCTCTTTAAGAGAAGCTATTGAGCCTATTTACTATAGCTTCTGCTAAGCCAACTCTTGTTGTCAACATTGCAAGAACAAAAATTTGTTGCAGTTTTTCTCTTCAATTCCTAAAGTTCAGTGAAATACCTATAATAAAAATTTGGGAACCAGTTAAGTAAATGATTAGTAATTTAGTTAGTAAACTTATCTAGTATCTTAAGTTGTTACTAGATGGAACATGGGAGGAAGATTGGTTAATGTAGAGAGGTAAAGTGGAGGGAAGACAGAAAGAGAGTGGATGAGAGAATGAGAAGGAGAGAGAGCCTAAGATCAGTTAATTTGACCAGATCGAGAGAGATATATAGAGAGACAGAGAATACAGACACATAATGTAGTTGAATTTACCCCAACATTAATGATGTAAAGATAAATGCTAGGTGGGTTAGTTGCATCTATTAAGGCTGGTGTCCACCCTTTCCTCCTTCAGTGCCACTTATATCTGCTTATCCTTCGCTTGGTTCTCTGATACTATTTGTAGTCCCAGGCCACTGGTGGTGGCTTTCTCTTCTGTTAAGGATGAGTAATTGGAGGAGTCATCCTCTGGACTGAAAAACTGTGGACTTTGTCTCAGTCTAGTGGGTGCACAGGTGTTAACAGTGGAGACCTAGTGAATTCTTACCCACTTAGAATAAAGTTGGCCACTCTGCCCAGTGGGTGAGTGGAGATTTGCTTTGGGGTCAAGCAGCCTAAGAGTCTGCTGAATGGGCCTTTGCACCCCTTGGTACTTTTCCTGGGAAATGAGCAATCTCAGACAGCTCCATCCCTTTGTGGAGCAGGGGATGAGTGATATGGGCTTCAGCAATCCACTATTGATGGTGGTCTCTGTAGAAATTTTCTCCAGCTCAATTTCCAAGAGCTTTCTCTGCAGTTGGTAGGGCATGGGAACATTGTGACTGTTGCTGCATTTATTCACTGAGGTGACTAGCATGTTGCTGTGAAATGGCTGTGTTCCTGACCAGCTCTCCCTCAGGACTTTGCTTCAAACTGACCACAGTGTTTCTCAAGTAAAATGCTCCCCCTTTTACCATCACATTGTAAGTTATGATGTGTGTGTGTGTGTGTGTGTGTGTGTGAGAGAGAGAGAGAGAGAGAGAGAGAGAGAGAGAAACTCAAGAATTCTTTGTTTCACTCCCCTTTCAATCTGGCATCCCCTTTCCCCACACATATCCATTGTTCCAAGGTTTTCAGGCAGAGCCCACAGAGCTCTTTATGGAGTTTCTGTGAAATTTTCTACCATATAATGAATATCAAAATTCACAATGACCTTTCTTTTTGAATATATAGTCACAGATAAAAATTGTGGTTATATAAGTGTTTGTAAAATAATATAGCTATATTTAATTAATACTATGTTGGTTAAATTTTCAGTTTCTTTTACCTTTCTTCTTTTTACAGAGTGGGTTTCATGTTCTATATGTTTCCTGGTATCAGTTACTAATGTTTTATTTTTACTGAGATTATTTGATTATGTGGAAATTTCCATTACTTCACAAATTAGAACAATATAAGTTGAATTGAAGATATGCATGATAATTGTTTCTGTTGCATATAAAATCTTCTGTGCTTTTACTTGCTTGGACAAATATTATACCAGTTTAGCTTATGACTTTTATGTTCTATCTGGATTATCTTTTATCCTGCCTATATACATAGTATTGGAAAATATAATGTGGATTGAATCCAGGAGTGCTCTAATAATGTGCTACATCCCCAGCCCTGTTTTATTTATGTTTGGAGAGATATTCTCATTGAGTTATTAAGGATAGCTGGAATTTGAAGTTCTCCTACTTCAGAATTCCTACTAGCTAAAACTACATGCATGCCAATCATACATATATTGTGTTAGTTCTTATTTTTCAGATAAAGACCATGAAATTGTAAAGATAACTTTCAAAATTTTGCAATTCTAATTATATTTTATGTATTGTTGAAATTTTTATTCAGAAATTTATTTATTGAACAATCACACAAGCTTCTAACAAAATAATAAGATGTATATATATAGATTCTGAAAATTTGATTTATGCCAAGAGCCCCCCAATTACCCACCCTTATAATTATGATCAAAATCACAAATAAAATTTTGTATCACCAGCATTTTACATATACTGTCCAGTAATGTTTATTAAAATTGCCATGCATTGTATCTCTAGAAAATCTCCATCTTAAAAGGCAAAAAGCAATTTTTTCATATAAACAAATTCACATTTCTTTCTCTTCCTATCAAACACCATCCATTCTCATTTCTGTTCAGAAATGTTTTTTTAAAATTAAGTATCAGTAGAGTTCTATTTTTTTTTTGTTAGCAGTATTTTTTTTGTTAGCAATTGATAAACAACACAAGATTCCATTTATGTTTATTTCAGTTAACATAGTATACTTAAGATTTATCCTTATTGTAGATTTCACAAAATTTCTTAAATTTTATGACTTCAAAAATATTCAAATTTCTGTATTCTAAATTACCTCCTTCACTCATTTGAAGGGATGTTTGCTTTGCATCCAATGATGTCTCTCTTGGATAATATTTTAATGACATTTGTATGCAAATGTCATAATCTGCTAAAGATATGAAGGCTGTTACCACACTCTCTCAGGATTTCATTCCTGTCTAACTTGATGTTAGTGTTAACAATTGAATTCTTTGTCTTTTAATATATTTTTAAGTCAAGAAATAGCATTCTTCCAAATTTGTTTGTATTTTGAATTTTTTCAGTATTTATATAATTTGGAGATTCTATAAAATTTCTAGAATAGCTTGGTACTATTTGTGCAAAAAACAATATTGGAAGTTGGATAGATATTACATGAAGTCTCCAGATAACTTTGGATAGTACAAATAAGTTTTTATTTTTCAATTATTGTTGAAGACCATGTTCATTAATATTTAATCAATTGCCACATATGTATTTTTTTTAACATCAGATGACATAGTGGTCCATATTGGAGGGAATTATTATATATTCATGCATACATAGGTATTGACAAAGTAAGTTAAGCCCAATCCTAAGTCCAGGATCATTCCCATGTTATCCATATATGTATATTTTTAACATACCTTCCACTTTTCATTTTGAATATTATTCTATTATACTTACAAAATAATCTTAATATTTTCATAAATAATAACCTTCATTTTATTCCCTAAGATTGGTTTCTCTAGTATAGTATTACATTTGCTAATGAGTATATGGGCATAATTCTCAAGTTTTTATACACTGTAGTGTGTATGTAAATCTAATTTGCTTAAAACATTTTCAATTGTCTTATTTTTTGATTATCATTCAGTTTAACTTCATTTTCCTTTATATCACATGAGGATTGGTGTCTTCTCATTCCTTTCTACCTCTTTAACTAATTCTCTTAATTTTTGTTTTTTAGTTTTGGGAAGTATCATTTGAGTTGCAAATGTATGTACTTTAATTGCGGTAACACAGGGAAAATGCTTTTTATTTATATATTATTTTACCTTGCCACTTTCTCAACTTCTTAAATTTAAAATATATTTGCTTTATATAACTTTTGTTGCAAACTTTATTTTGCATTACATAATTTTTCCACCATAGCTTTCTTGTCACTTTTTTACATATTGCTTTATTTCCTTATGCTTTCAGTCCATTTGCATCCTTAAATTTAGAGTCTGTGTGGAACATATATAGTTTATTTTTCTTTAATTCTGTTAGTCAAGTTTTTGTTTGGACTGATTTTTGGTAACAATGTATTTATAATCAAAGAAATATTTAAAAGGGAAGAACTCTTTCCTACTTTATAGGGTTTTTTTTTCTATATCTCTTACAATTGTTCTCTTAATGGTTGAATTTGTGGTTCGTGGATAATCAGGGTGTCATCATTTGCTTCTTCTCTCACTTTCCTTTATACATGCTTTGGGTTTCGATTTTATCAATGATATTGAGATTTAAGATTTCAAATTCTGTTGCAAACTGAAGTGTTTTATGACCCATAATTATAGATAAATATAACATTTTGTGTGTGACTTTTCTTTGCGTAGAAAATTTAAACTTTCATTGTTTGTGTTGCTGTGCAGGTTTAGTTTTTCATTATGAAGGATCCCCTTTAGTATTTTTTGAGGAAAATTCTATTATTGATGAAATTTTGGGGTATTTGAAGTCTTTATGCTTTTTCACTTTTGTGAAAGAGTACTTGTGGAGATCCTGTTCTTGGTTGTAAATTTTATTATTTCAAATATCTGACAGCACTCCCCAATTCCTCTCTTTATTATACAGCTTCTATAAACAATTTCATGATTAATTATATATAATACCTTTCTAGATGACACATCTTTTTCTTTTGATGCTCTCAAAATTCTCTGTGAATTTTTAAATTTTTTATTGAGAAATTTATTATTGAACAACCATACACAATTTTAACAAAATAATATAAAATGTGTATAGATTCTGGATATTAGAATTACCCCCAGGAGTGTCCCTTCATTAACCCACCCTTATCCCTCCCTTCCCCTTCCCACAATATCTCCAAAAAAGGATTATGTTGTATAACATTACACCTTATCTGGATTTAACACATGATAATAGACCATCTTTCTCACTGGCCAGGGTCTAGATCCAGCCTCCACAGATGAGTGGAGACATTCAATCCTTGGTTCTCTGGGTTAAGCTGATTTTACTCAGCAAATTTCTTCCATAGCCATCCATTTACCTTCAAAACTTTAATAAAATGTGCTTTGAGTCTTTGTGGTTTTTTCCTACTTGGAGAATATTGTGGTTCCTAAATATTGATTTCTATAATAATTCTCATTTTTATAATCACTGTTATTTTCTTTTCCTTTTTTTTTCTTGACAGGCACAGTGAGAGAGAATGATAACCTATTTTATTTAGTTTATTATTTAATTTCTCATTTGTCTTTCATTGTTCCAACACTTCATTGTGTTTTGCTGCTGGGGTTCAAACCCATGTCTTCATTCAAATGAGGCAAGCACCATAACTGCTGGGCTCTATCCATTTGATTTTCTTATTGATACTTGGGATAGAATTTAGGGCGCCTTACCGCTGAGTAACACTCTGAGCTCTCTTCATGTTTTCTTTCTCTCTTTCTTTCTTTTTTATCTTTTGACAGAAATTCACTATGTTCCCAAGGTTGTCCACAAATTCATGATCCTCCTTGCTCAGCCTCCCAAGCTGCTGGGATTATATATGTATACAACCACCCATGATTCACACAATTCATCTTAAGGAAGTTTTCACATATGCAATTTCTATTTATTTCTGTTAACAAATTATTTCTGAATTTCTTTCATTTTTCTGTGTTGTGTTGTAACTCATTAAATTGATATGAAACAGTTACTTGGTGTTCTTTTGTAATTTGTAACTGTAACTTTCCTAATATTCTATTCCTAATGTTTTATATTCCCACTTTAATTAAGCCAGGTTTTCACTTTTTTGTGTGTGCTTGCTGTTTTTAAGTGATTTGTTATTTGAAAATCGACCAACAGTAGATTATATAGTTGTTTTGGAAACAATGTGGAAATTACTAAATAAATGAAAATAGGTAAACACAGTGCTAAAAGCTTGTAATCCTCCTTAACTATGGAGCCCTGTAAAAGGATTTCAAGCATGAGGCATATCATAGTATTTTAGTGAAAATATGTCTCCAAATGAATAATTTAGAAACAGCTTAGGTTGTATAGCTTAGTGGTACAACATTCTTAGGCTTCATCTCTAGCACCTCCCATTAAAAATCAAAAGCAGAATGATCCTATGATACAGAAATCTAGGTTCTAAATGTGTATTTATAAGAGGTTAGAGCAACATTTTAAAGAGATACCTACATGATTGTGTTCATTGAAAGAGTTGTTCACAATAGTCAAGATATGGACAAAATCTATATGCCCATCAACAATGGAATGAGAAAAAATGCAGTACTTATACACAATTACTATTTAATCATAAAATGCTATCATGGCATTTAAGTTGATGTGGAATGACTTTGCAGAACTTTCTATTTAATGATTTAAGACAGATACAAAGTCACAAAACTGCTTGAGCTTGTGACTCATATGTAGAAATAAAAAAAGAGTAAAATAGTGGTCCTTAGGTACAGTGTTTTGTGTAGTGTTGATGTGTTGTTGGTCACAATCTACAAATTTTTGTTTTAATGTTCATAAGAATGTCAAGTGTTCTATTGTGCCACATTGTTAGTGTAGCATATTCTATTATTCTTCATAAATGCTAAAAGAATGAGTATTTATAGACAAATACAAAGCCTTTTATACTTTCTAAGGACAAAATTGATAATTATATGAAATCATGCATGAACCAATTCATGAGAATTAGTCATTTCACATGTATATAAACTTTAAAACATCATGATATTTTAATAAATGCATAAAATTTAATTTGTCACTGAAATATATCAGTAAATATAAAAAATTTAAAAATAGAAAGCAAGTCATTCCTCTTGATGATAATGACAGGATTTTATTGCTTCTCAAACTCCTTTTCTTGATAAATCTCTCTAGATACATGTGTGTTTTCCCATTGAAAATTCTGTCCATATTTCTTCTTAAGCATCCATTGGTAATTTAGCCCTATTGAATATCTGTGGTATGGTCATGCCAAATCTGTTATTTTTAGGTTTTTCAGTCATGGTAGACAGAAACCAATTTTCAGGCAGTCCCCGAGGAAACCACAAATGTTTGCATATATTCCATATGTCTCTCATTCTTTTGAGAGAAGGGAGTTGGTAGATTGTTCCTTATTGCACACTGTTATAATTTGTAGGGAAGAATTTTTTTTTATAAAAGTAGCACTTTTTCCCCCTCTACTCCATTGCTCTCCTTAGTAATGTTCTCTTCTACTGTGTAATCTCTAATATAGTTTGGGCAATTCTTACTAAGTAATTTTGTCTATGCATTTTATACAGTTTATATAATTCAGGAGTAATAATATCCTTGGATTTACTGATATCCTACCGTACTGATGTGCTGACATGACTACAAATTCATATGTTATGTTTGCAGAATATATTCACCCATGTTTACTTAGTAAAATAATTGTTATTTTCATACATTTCAGCCTTGACTTCTCTTTACACTGATGAATTTTCAAAGAACCTTTACAAAGATGGAAAATGTGACAAAGTCCTTCTTCAATGCTCAAAGCTACTGACCTATCAAAATATACATAGGAAAGACAAACCTTACAAAAACAGGGAATGTGAAGGAGCTCTTAACCAAATTGCAACTCTTACTCAATACGTAAAATTTTTTACTGAGAGACAGTCCTGGAAATTTAAAGAATGTATCAAAGCATTTAATTACTTAAGTCTTTATAAACAATGCAGACACTACCGAGATACAAAACCCTGCAAATTTAAAGGATGTGCCAAAACTGTTAATTAAAGATCACCCCATGTTAAGCATCAGAAGATTCATACAATAGAGAAGCTCTACAAATGGAAAGAAGTGGGCAAAACCATTAACAATTGCTCAACCCTTTCTAAACAATTGAGATGGCATAACTGTGAGAAGCCCTACAATTATCAAGAATGTACCAAAGACTCAATTAATATTTTAACCCTTACTCAACACCAAGATATGCACACTGGAGAAAAGCCCTACAAATACAAGAAATACAACATGCTAAATAAAATCAAACACCTTACTCCATACGACCTTCTTCATGCTGGAGAGAAGCCTTACAAGTGTGAAGAATGTGGTAAGTCTTTTAGTAAAAAATCAAAACTTATAACACATCAGAGATTTCATACTGTACAGAAGCTCTTCAAATGTGAACAATGTGGCAAAGCTTTTAAAGAAAGATCAAACCTTACAATACACTACAGAATTCACACTGGAGAGAAGCCCCACAAATGTGAAGAGTGCAGCAAAGATTTTAATCGCAGATCAAAACTTATAAAACACCGCAGAATTCATACTGGAGAGAAGCCCTACAAATGTGAAGAGTGCAACAAAGATTTTAAACACAGATCAAACCTTATAAAACACCACAGAATTCATGCTGGAGAGAAGCCCTACAAATGTGAAGAATGTGGTAAAGCTTTTAAAGAAATATCAGAACTTACAGTACACCACAGAATTCATACTGGAGAGAAGCCCTACAAATGTGAAGAGTGCAGCAAAGCTTTTAAAGAAAGATCAGAACTTATAATGCACCGCAGAATTCATACTGGAGAGGAGCCCTATACATGTAAAGAATGTGTCTAAGCTTTTAAAGAGCACAACTTACAAACCATCAAAGTATTCATCCTGCAGAAAAGCCCAAAAATGTGAAGAATGTGGTTTTAATGAAAGATCATACCATGATGAACACCAGAGATTTTATACTGGACATAAGCTCAAATGAGAACATTGTAGCCATGACTTTAAGGATAGTTCACCTCTGTGTCATACTAGAAGAATCATAACAGAAATGAAAAAACAATGTGACAATATCTCTAATACTTTTACACCTTTCTCATCACCATTGAATTCATACTGATGAGAGAATGAAGTGGAAAAAATGTTGTAAAATTTTACCTATGACTCAAGCATTATTATATTCTTGAGAATTCACAATGCATGCAAACCTTAAAAATGTAAAAAATGGGTCCAAGACTTTCCAAATTTTCTTCAACAACTGAAACATAATACTTGTACTAAGGTAGAATAGCATTGTCCAAAATATATGCCTCAGATAGCAACAGCATATTTACAGTAAAGAACAGCCTTGAAAAATTTAAAATGTATGCTAAAGTCCCCAGCTATGCCTCATATCTTTTTTTATTAGAAAACTACAAAAGAGTTTATTTGATTGTAAAATATAGGAATTTAACTCCATCACTTATTTTTGTACATAACAAAATGTATGAAAGATAACCAAAAAGTTTATCAACAATTCAATAGTGTTCATCTTTAGAAATGGAAATTGGAGCTTAGTTTTTTTCAGCATTTCTTACAATTTCTATATTTTATGTAGCTAATATGTATTACCTTCAAAATATGTCATTTACATTATTTATCAAGCATGAAAATCACCCCTAAGGCCTAGAATAAATGCTATATTCTCCATACAACAAGCTATTCTTGTCTTTGTGAACTGTGTATACACCACAAGTCTGTACAGTGAATATTCTTATTAGCTATATCTCATACCTGGGTGTTTGTGGATATGAAGAGTTAAATCATTTTAAAGCAGAAAATGCTTAATTACTTTTAACTTTTGCTTACATTTTATTAAACATTAGCTGATGTGCTAGAAATAATAAAATACAATTATCATAGCATGGTGCAGATGATTCACATCCAGAAGTATATAAATTAATTATAATCAAATATAACTAAATGCTCTTCACTTTTTTTAAAGAGAGATGGACAATGAGAGAGAGAAAGACAGAATCAACTTTATTTAGTTTTTCATGTGGCTTTCACTGCTCAATTTGTTGTGTATGTCTTGCTGGGGTTTGAATCCACATATTTGCACATGCCAGGCAAGTACCTTAACTGCTGAGCCACCACTCTAGACTCTATTCTTCATTTTTGAAAACTGGAGAAAACATAATTCTCAAATATGAAATTATATCAGAAATTATTTTGGAGGTTTTACACTGAGTTATAATTTTAAATTTTTACTTTTTTACTTTCTATTGAATTAAGATGTGTTTAACCCCTGAGGAACATTTCCAGGCCTTTTTATATTTTTATTTTGAGGGTTTTGAGTGGTGGCTTGGAGGTTTACAACACTTGCTCAACATGCGCAAGTATGTGAGTTCAAAGCCCAGCACCACATACACAATGAAGTCTTGGAGCAACAAAGGCCACATGAAAAACTAAATTTAAAACAAAATGTTTCTCTCTTTCTTCTCTCTCTCACTGTCCCTCTGTCCCTCTCTCTTTAAAAAAATTAAATAAAATTGTAAATTTTTATTTTGAAACAGGGTATCATTATGTTGCTTAGGGCCACACTGATTTGTTGAGGTTGGTTTAAACTTGTGAAACTGCATTTAATGTCTCCCAGGTACCTGAGATTACAGGCATGGGCCACCCTACCCAGCATACAGTACATTTTTACCTATATTAACATTATGTATGCCATTTATTATTAAATAAAAATGAAGGTTAATTTGCTAATGCTGGCATGTATCGAATCATGTCATTATGTCACATATTACAGTATTCCATTTTACTTGATTAGCTGTGTAATAATAAAAAATACTACTGTGTTAACAGTGCCTTAACATCTCCATTAATTAATTTGCACATTTTAATCAAACTTTAATTTATTTGGGAAATATACTTTGCATAAGTTGGAAAGATTTTAAAATAGAAAAGTGTTACAAACACAAAATCTGTGGTAATAGATTGTATATGTACCTGCATAGCTCTGTTTATCATTGGTTCTTGTTATTCCATGTGGACTTAAGGTATTGTCTTTTATCATTTAAGCTTGATGATTCTATTAGCAGTTCTTGAGGAATTGTTTACACCCAACAAACTTCTCAGTATAGAATTTATCATTGTCTTTTGAAGCATAATTTACAGGAATAAAGTCATGGCATCCCACTATCTTCCAGGCACCATGGATTCTGTACAGATATCAGCTAATTTTGGATACTGTCTTAAATAAGTCATTTTTTTCTTATTGCTCTCAAGATTGCCTCCTTGTCTTTCAATAATTTGAATGCAGTAGTTTCCCTTATCCATGGTTTCAGTTTCTCAGGTTGTTGTTAGCTTAGAAAATGCCAGTGACAAGAGTGCATGAGTTTAAACTTCACAGTTTTCTGAGTAGTATGATGAAACATCACACTATCCCACACCATCCCACCTGGGGCATGAATCACTGCTTTCTCTACCATTTCCTGTTGGTATACTATTTGTATACTACCTTTCTGTACTCTCTCTCTAATCACCATCCATATTATGAGATTGACTGTCATGGTCTTCCTCTTTTTTGTTCAAGTAAGCTTTTCCCTACTTAAGCCCCAAATATCATGTATGTTTTGTTCTGGTTGAATCTTTAGCAGCTTAGGTACCTGAGAATACAAGAAAGACCTTGGTCCTCTAATAACTGAAAAAATATTTCCTCTGAGAAGAGTATCCAGGGAATTGAAATATGATTTTTTAATGAACCATAGGCTCTGAACTATCTATTTCACAAATAATATCAAGGGAATATACCACTGACCAGGAAATGAACACTCTGTCACTGTAATGCTAAAATATCCAACATGAAGTAAACAGTCTCTTGTCCACAACAGGGTATATACCAAAACATTTATTTTGAAATTGCTTATGTGTAACCAAGGTAGCTAGGAAGAATCTTTGATATCCTGGGTTGTGTTTGATTCATCTGACAACACAAGGTTACCCTCCATTCCAAGACCAGAATGACCTGAGGGGCTTAGTCTCAGTCCCTGGGGACAAATAGGAACCAGTGGAGACAATCATTCAGCAAGGAGAATGCTGTAATCTTCACCCACAGAAGAGATTAAGCTGCATTTCCATACTATACAATGTACACTGAAGCATATATAATATAGTGTTTCTGGGCTAATGTGACCTAATCTCTACACATGATGGAATTTCCCCCTGGAAAACTCATATATCACCCTAATAAATTTACATGTTCTATCTAAATTAGTTAATCACTACTTTGGAAAATATTTTTTAAACGTCTTTTTTTAAGAGAGAGGGACAGTGAGAGAGACAGAGAAAGAGAGAAATAACTTTATTTAGTTTTTCACATGGCCTTCGTTGCTCCAACACATAGTTGTGTATGTGGTGCTGGGGTTTGAACCCGGGTCCTCGTGCTTGCAAGGCAAGCGCCGAAACCACTGGGCCATCGCTCCAGCCCCTGGAAAATATTTTTAAGGGTAAACTTTTTTGGTTTTAGTGCTTATGTTGTTCTTCTTGGGATGAAATTCAGGGCATCACACATGCTAGGCAAGTGTTACATTACTGAGTTACACCCTCAGCCTAGTGACAACAACTCCAGTTCAATTGCCACCAAGAAGTGTAAATACTGAGATTTGTATCCAAGAAAATCAGGTAAGCTCATTATTGCCTGTATAGACTCTCATTCTTCTGACAACATAATAGGTTTCCCCAGTATCATCATGACATGAAGGGTATAGGTCTTATTCACTGGGAATAATAAGGAACCATTGGAACTGCTCATTCTTCCTTCAGGCAAGCACTGGTCCTCTCCACATAGAGATGCTAAGGCAGCAAAGCAGCAGCTCTACTTGAGCACCTGGTCAGCCCATTCCATTACAAAATAAGTGCACAGAAATGTAAAAATTTATTCTTCCTGCCTTGTGCACTCCAACAAGAGTGTCAAAAACCTTTAATGGCACTTTTTCCCCCTAATACACTTATAGACTTTGATGCACCTCTCCCCAAGGCAAGTATGTTGGGGGGGCAATATGTTAACCTTCTTTTGCACCCTTGACACACGTATAAAATGGCATTCCTTGCTATAGTCAGTGTGTTCTTTACCTCCTTATTCTGTGATTTGGAGGTGACACTCGGCACCATTTGGGCAACAGCAAATCTCATCATAGGAAAAAAAAAAAAGAGTAGCTCAATCTCAGAAAAGAAAATGGTAGATGTTGACCTAAGCAGCCCACTGATAAGACACTGTATTCAAATGAGATCTACTGGAGGACTTTTTCTGATCAGGTGAATAGGGACCTGTAAATCATCACTGGTTGAATGATCCTCCTAGGAAGCACCAACTAATAAGAATAAAATTTAAGCCATACCTCAATAAGCATACCTTCAACAGACCTCCACTTATAGTTTGTAATTTTAGAGTTTGAGATTTTCATTTTTTTCTCATAAACCATCATTCCACACAATCTTTGAAAATATAGGCATGCATAAAATATGGAAATATTGAATCTATATTCACTTATATGGTGCTATGACCTAAATTATTATTCCATGTCCTTTACCTTTATTGTTCTTTTATTCCAGTCCATAAATAACTATCTCTTCATGTCCTTCCCTTTTCCCTCTTTCCTTCTTACTTCTCTTTGTATAAAACAGTCTCTACTTAGTTCAATCAATATGGAAATCAGTATGGAGGTTCCTCGAAAAGTATTCATGGAACCACCCTATGAACCAGACATTTCACTTCTAAGTGTTTATCACAGAGAATTAATGTCAGTATACTATAGCATACTGTAGCAACACATGCATACCCATGTTTATAGTAGCACAATTCACAACAGCCAAACTATGAAACCAACCTACATGCCCACCACCAAATAAAATGGGAAAGAAAATGTGGTGTATATAGACAAGAGTATTTTTTTCAGCCATTAAGAAAAATTATGCTATTTTTAAGAAAATGGATGGATCTTGTGATAATTTTTTAAAGAGGGGAAAAATTCATACTTTGAACATCAGAGCTTATATATTTTCTCTCAAATGTGGAAGATAGGGATGAACAAGGAAAATGGTGTACAGTGATTACATTAAAAGAAAATAGGAGGAAAAGACCAGAGGGCAGGAGGAAAGTAGGGAGGGAGAAAGTGTTGGGAAGGGATATTGCTAAAATTGTAGTGTTGTATTGTGTGCATATACTTATATGTAACAAATCCCACCATTATGTACAGATATCATGCATTCATAAAATTGTGTGTGTGTGTGGGGGGAATTACTGAAGTTCTTTAGGCTACTCAGGTCATAAAGGCCATATAGGTTATAGAGTTCCCACAGTTTACAGTGGCTGCTTAGGTCAATAATACTACTTAGGCCCTAGAGGCCAGGCAGGTCATAAATACCATACAGATTATACAGTCAACTCAGTTCGCAGAGACTACTCATGACATGGAGACTTCTCAGGAAATTTCAGCAACTCAAAGCATAAATGCTATGCATAACAGAAACTACACAGGATTTCTATGAGTACAAAGGTCATGGAATATATGTACATTATAGAAATAAATAGTGCAGGTCATAGATGTAATTGAAGCTATAGAGTCTATATAGGCCATAGAGAATACAGAAGACATAGAATCTGCATAGATTATAGAAGTTAATATTGGTCATAGAGTCTAAGTGTCCTGCACAGACTTTAGTGGTCTTAGTAACATAAATGATCTTAGTGGCCTCTATGATCTGTGTGATCTCCGTGGTCTGGTTAGCTTCTATGGACTGCACAGTCTCTATGACATGCCTAGATTTATGATCTGAGTAGGCGTAATGTCCTCAGTAGACTATAATGACTTTAACCCTGAATAAACTCTATGGCCCAAGTTTTCTCTATGGCCTGAGTATCTTCAAAGGCCTGCATAGTCATTATACCTTTAGTAACCTCTATGCCTGTGTAGCCAATTTGCCCTCATATCCTTTATGACCTGAGTATTATCTGTGGCCTGAGTCATCTTTATAACCTCTGTAACCACTATTACCTGCATAGCCTCTATGCTCTGTGTAGCCTGTTTGACCTCTCTGGTCTGTGTTGCATTCATGATCTGTGTATATTCCATGAGCTGCATAGTTTCTATGTCCTGTGAACCCTTTATGACCTAAGTAGCCCAAATGACCTATTAACCTACATGACCTGGGCTGGAGTGGTGGCTCCACTGTTATGGCACATCACATACAAAGCAAAGTCTCAGAGCAGCAAAAGACAAATGAAAAACTAAATAAAATTGTACTTTATCTCTCTCTCTCTGTCTCACTGTCCCTCTTTCTTTAAAAAAAGAAAAAAATAAAAACTTATGTGACCTGCTTAGCCTCTGTGTTCTGTGTAAGCTGTATGACCTGCATAGTGTGTGCTATCTGTGCATCTTGAATAATCGGCATTGCCTCTAGACCTGAGTAGCATCTAAGAACAGCATAGTCTCTATGACCTGCGTGAGCTCTCCTGTGTATTATTGACCCATGTAGTCTCTATTGCCAGGATAGCCTTTATGGGCTATATAGCCCCTATAGCCTTCATGACCAATGCAGCCTTTAACAACTAACTTGCCCCTATGAGCAATGTTGCCTCTGTGATGAAGTTGCATTTATGATTACCATAGCTTCTATGAATAGCTTCTATGACCTACATAGACTCTGTGACCTGCAAGGACTTTATTTGAGCCTGTATATCTTATATCAACCTTTGTAAACTCTGTAATATATGTAACTTTGTAATATCTATACACTTAAAGCCTAGCTCCATAGTAGAATGAGGTGCACTATGTGTGTATTAAGGAGGCAGGGATTTGTGCACTCAAATATAAATTCCTACTGTGATTTGAGGTCATGTCCACATGCTCTGTAAGGAAATTTTCTCATAAGGTGTAAATTTTTTCTCACCCCTCCTGTCCTTAGGAAGCCATGATAATTAGCTTCACACAGTTTACCCCCTTTCTCCATTGAAACCACTTCCTCAATGTTAGCTCCATTGCCTAGCTATTCCATCCAGGGAAGGTACTTCTAAGGGCCCCTGCCTTTTTAAATGAGTCCAAACAATCCCCTTAAATTGCACAGGGAAGTGTTATTTAGATTCACCAAGGATCTGGCAAGGTGGCCCTCAGAACTGTGGAACCTTCCATCTCTTGGATCTCTGCCCAGAAATTGGTTATCCTTTACATTTCCAAAATGATCTTCTTTCTGGCCTGAACTCAGCTTTATGTGTAGGCATTGATGGAGAAACCTAGGACATGCAGCAACAGGTTACAGGAAATTAATGCCCAGAGAGGGTCTGCCACACTAGCCTCCTGGCCTTGAATCTCCAGAAAATCTATTTTGATAAAAAGATAGATTCTGGGACACACTGAATAAACTTGGCTATTAAGGCCCTAAAAAACACATGTGGTCAGGGCTCCCAGACTCTGTTAGCTATAAGAAAATACCTGATTTATTCCCACAAACCAGACCACTCCAAGGATCTGGAATAAAGTATTCTGAACTTCTTTTAGGGAAAAACTAATGGTTGTATATGCTAACGTCCACTTTCTGCCAAGACCCATAATGAGCTTATGTATGTTACATTAAATATGTTTTTAGGGGTATATTCATAACATTCAGCTACTATAAGTTGTTTTTTATTCATCTAAGGATTTCTTTTTTTCTCATTATTCACAATACCTTTGCATTTATGAGTGACTCATTTTTACAAACTGTATCTTTTTAATCAAGGGCATAAGGTCATGATTTTATACAAACCAGATTTGACAATGTACACTGAAGGAGTATAATGGTCTTTAGGATAAAGAATGAATAATGACAGAAAATATATTAGTATACCTTGGAGGACCTACAACCAAAACAAGAAATAAACATATATCTTCCCACTAATCCTCACATATATATAGTCTGTGTAAGCAATGATTTATAAACCATATTTGAAGGGGCCTGGAGCAGTGGCTCAACAGTTATGATGCTTGCCTAGCATGTGCAAGTATGCGGATTAAGACGCCAGCACCCACATACACAACAAAGTATCAGAAAAATGAAAGTCATGTGAAAAACTCAATAAAATTTGATTATCTCTGTGTGTCCTTTCTTAAAAAATTTTTTTGAAGATAAAATTGAACATACCCATATTTGCATATGTACAAAGATTTCTTAGAAACATACAAATGGTTTTCCTCATTTTACTGAGCTCACAGAAACTTTATTTAAAACTATTTGATGCCTAACACATGGAAAGAGTGTAAAGCAAAAGTTTATTTTCTGAGGAGCTTTGGAAAGGAAATGTAAAATGTGTTTTGCATTTTTGATATAAACATATAAATGGAAATGGTTATGGTGCTTGGCATTTAATGGTAACAGATTACCAAAATGCTTCACACAACACTATTTACATTACAGTAATAGTGACCAACTGATTAGTGTTTCCCAACTTCTCCAGTACTTATACCTGGAGATTCATCCTTCTGATAATGTGCTCCCTGACTAAAGAAAAGTCACTGTAGGCATTGGTATCTGTTCAAAGGGTCTGAACACTTGAGACTCTTCAGTGGACCCTGAAATCTCACTATTCTTGTGCTCAGGTGCAGCCCCTGAACCTGGGGAAGACAACATTGTTAGGCACTCATCCCTTCTTTGGTACAATCAGCCAAGCTTCTCTCAGGTAGATGACTGGAAGAGATTTATCAAGTTCTTTGATGATGGAAACATTTCTTTCCTAGAGTTTCAGAGTTTCCCAAAAACACACAGAAACACTGGGGTTTATTTAGCTTTTGCATTGCAGCCTAGCAGAAAAATGATTCTCTCCAGATCTTTATTTTATGTTACTCTAACTGATAACTGAGAGGTAGAGCACATCTTTAACATTGTGTATTGGTGAACATTTACAGAGCAGAGTTCAGGATATCATTTGAAAACTGAATATGTACATGATTGTACTATGGAGGTTTCCTTAAGATCTCACCCAGGCTACACATAACTATTTAGGCACAAGGGTAAGATTCAAGTACAATTAGCCTAGGCATGCCAGGTATTACCTGGGGACATAGTGCTAGGTGTAAAGTGATGCCCTGGGTGTGTTCCCATAGTGTAGCACAATTTGGGGGCATGCACACTCCATTACTCCCAACACAATGATGCCAGGCATTACTGATCTCAAAAAAAGGTGGTTCTCCTTAATTTTTTTTGAATTTTTCCACTTTATTTTTGCCAGGAATGCCCTCAGGCTGCTATGGTGTCTAGTATGCCATGGCTCCTCATTTTTCCTTTTGAAATATTTTCCTCAATAATCCCCATCTGTGCATTGTTATTTCATTAGGGCAAAACAGTTCAAATGGTCTGTCCATCAAGATTTCCCATCTTTGTGTTGTTATTTCATCTGGGCAAAGCAGTTGACACTGCCTCTGCATCAAGATTCGCTATCTTTGCATTATTTCATTTTGAACAAAGCAGTTCACATGGCCTCTGCATTCCAAGCTGTAGCTGAGCTTCTCTTAATCAAGCCAGGCTAAACTCATTCCAATTCACCTAGGGTATTTCAGAAATTGTGCTAGTGGTGTGTAGCCTCCTAGCTCTGGAAAACTCCATGTAGAACACATGGCTTTCCAGGAGAAGGTCCATTTTTCTCACAGCCTGCTCACACCTTCAGTACCAAACATTTACAAAGGTTTGTTAGGGACCCTGAGTACTAAACTCAAGGATATTCGTGACCTGAGGGTCTGTCCATCTCCTATTCCTGCATTGTCAGCCCCATCACACTGATGCAAGGATTTTTTTTGTGACACACTAGACAAACTTGGATGGCAAAGTAAGAAACACATGTGGTCAGGGGTCATATATCCTATTAAGTGAAAATAAACTACCCAGATTTGTTCCCACACAACAAGGCCACTACAAGGACTGGAGGGAATATTTTGGGATACTGGGATTCTTTCAAAGGACATACTGCTGAGTGTACATGTCATGGTCATGGTTCTGAGTAAGCAGTCTTGGTGTGTATATGTGTGTGTGTGTGTATGTGTGTGTGTATCACATCATATCAGGATTGAATCTAGAGGTACTTAACTAATGAGTCAGATCCCCTGCTCTTTTTTAAATTTTGAGGTATTATTTCACTAATTTTCTTAGTGCCTCACTAAGATGCTAAGGTTGGCTTTAAACTTGCCATTCTCATCCTTCAGCCTTCTGAGCTGCTAAGATAACAGGTGTGTGCACCATTGTGCCTGGCTCTTGAATGCATTTTCTATTTTGTAATTAACAATTCTTTTGGTTACTAAAATATTTCTTACCCGGTATTTCTGTAAGTTTAAAATAAAGCACTTGGAATTAATCATGGTAAATTCAACTGTTTCGCTGTGGCCTGGCAGCAAGAATAATTTTTTCTATCAATGTATTTAGGGAAGTCAGTGTGAAAGGTAATAGACAAGTAGGGAACCTCTTAAAACTCTGCATTGGCAAGTATTCAGTGGACACATCACTACAATATGAAACCTGAAACTATCAATATTAATATTTAAATGGAGATATCCATAAGAGCACAGCTAGACTATGACAAAAGGCAAGTGTGAGGACTTAAAATGCCAGATATACCCTCAAGTCCTGGTGCCTAGGTAGCACAAGGTGCTGTGTTTGTATCCCCTGCATAACAATTAGGCCTTTGGTAATGAACATGCACTTTCCTCCCCTGAGGACAGTCTACAGCCATATGCTGTGAGTAGCAGTTATCTGAATTAGTGTAGATTATTCCTCTTTGGTGCTGCTGGGAATGGACTCTGGCTGGCATGGAAACCAGGTATTCTGGGAGCTCCCACTTTACATGTTGAAATAATTTTCCTCATGTTCTCCAGATTCACATTGCTGTTTCATTCAGGTAAGATGCTTCCCCTGGAGCTTGCCTTCCCAGCTGTGTTCACAACCTCCTCTTATGATCATGGGAAGATTTTTCAAATTAAATTAGAATCTGCTTTAGTAGCCCTTGGAAGTGTGGAACTTCCAGTTCTGAGAAACTCTGCTTGGAACTTCACTATCCCTCAGAGTATCAAATGCATTTCCTTTGTGGTGTGGTGCAAGTTTCCCACCCTGTCATCCAAGGATCCCTTACAGAACCACAAGCAAAGGTTTGCCCATTTCCAGTACTATGGGCTTCCATCTCCCCAAACACATGGCACAGTCAAAAACTGGTTCTGTAAAATGATGGGCAAATTTGAGAAGCAAGACCAGAAAAAAACAGGTGTTCAGGATTCTCTGTCTCTCAGGTAAATGGGAATCATCAAGGTAGGCAGTTATGATCATCCTTGCCCCCTTTGGTGATCTGATGCCTCATAAAAATTCAAGTTTCTTGAGGGTGTGCGTGCTCAGCACCTAGCAAGATGCTGTGCATTCTTGCACTCTGTGAGAACTGTATGTACATTTACTGAATCAGTTCAGCAACTCACACAGTCAGCAATTAGACAGTTCATTTCTGTAAAAAACTGCAAGTTTGAAGATAGGTCACACTAAAAAGAAAAAAAAAAAATATATATATATATATATATATAATAAAGGTAGGTATAAAAATAAAAACAGTGTGTGTAAACCATGTGAATAACTGTCACATTTGTGTTTTGTTATGTATGTAACACCTAAAAGGAAGAAGAAAATGAATAGAATTTTTTTAAGGTATAGCTGTCATCAGTGGTCTTTGAATAGGGTTACAACAGTCTAATTCAGTGCAGTGTCTGTGGGTATCATCACAAATGGGTAACTACTTTCAATCACAGATAGCATTCAGTTTCTTCAAATCATTAGTGGGCTTCAT
>PVKS010020632.1:0-36493 GCA_004027875.1 Aplodontia rufa
CCACGGTGGCCATCTCATGGCCATCTGAAAGATCCCTTTCTCATCCTCACTCTGCCTATCTTCTGCACCACTCTACTATTCCATTTCAAAACTTCATCTTCACTCTTGAATCATTGCAAATCCCTTGGGTTTTATAGCATAAGGCCCAGCAGAAATGAGCCTTATAAATGCATAAAAATATATAAAATACGAATTGTCTCTCCAGCGAATTACCTTCCGAACAGACTCAAGCTCCCTGGCAGCATCCAATAAAGCAAGGTGGCTTCATCTATTTTCATTCTGTCTAGCTCCGCAGGGGGAAGGACGAGCCGCTATTTGTGAGTGTTTTTATTTCCAGTATGCTTTTGTTGTTGGCATTTATTTGCAAGGCAAATGCAGAAGGCACAGGATAACTGGCGTGGCTTTTGGTGGCCCTTCAGCCTGAGGGTAAGAAGGACAGGGGCGTTGAGAATGAGCCTGCCGCACCCTCTTTGGCCCTCTTGAGTTGTCGCTGTGCCTGTCAAGTGGACGTGACATCTAGGGACACACTGGGCTTGTGACGGATGAGCACTAGTGCAGGTGGGGCATTAGCAGCGGAGGTACCTGCAGTTGTTCACTGAGGTCATTGTGAGAGCCTGCGGGGAGCCCACCTCTGCTGCTTCCTTCCTGCTTTTCTTTCTTGTCATTGGCCTTGGAAGTCCTGGGAGCCCCCACCTCCTTTCTGCACCTATTTTAAGTATTTCATGTACCCATCTAAGAGACCGTGGCTGCATCTCCCCTTCGAGCATGATTTAGGGCATCGAGTGCCCTTCTGGACTGTGCGGCTGCCCTACTTGTGCAGGCCTTTAAATAATGAAAGGTTTGAAGTTTCTTTTGATGGTCTGTCGTTCACATTGTTGGGTTAATCATTTTTCAAGGTTTGTACTTTGTTCATGACAGTATTGCTTAGATCCATTAGAGCAGCTGAAAGATCACAACAAAGTTAGCATGGCCTTAATGTATTATTTAGAGTGAAACGATTTTGTAACTTTAGGAATGAATAATTTCTTAAATCAATGTGAGTTCCAATGTCCACAAACTTTGATTTGTCTACCACAGATGACTGTATTATTACTGAATATTTAATATGCTTTAGAAAATCAGTTCACCCTTTGGGAGGCCTTCCGTTGCTTTCTTATTATTCAGCTAAAGTCGATATGGGGCACAAAATGTGTTTTAAGCAACCAAGGCCCAGCAGGTGAGAACAGATCCGAAGGCCCTTGACGCTGAAGAAATAAACAGACCCAGGACTGCAGAGTGAGGTTTACTGGGGATCTACAGAAGTGTGGTCCTAGGCAGACCCAAGACCAAGTGGATCCCCACAGTTTGAGCCAGAAAGATGGTGGCTTATAACATGGTCAGGACAAAAGTGAGTCCTCAGCAGACCTGGTTTGACTCACCCATATGTTAGAGTCAGGCACATTCCTGGCTCCAGGGCCATCATAATGCTCCACATGCCACTCCGATGGTTTTGTCTGTCTACAGTATTCTAGGAAACTCTGTTTGGAAAACTGACCCTGAATAGCTCAGGGTCAGTCATGTAGTTAACCCCCTACCAACAAGATGGCCGCAGTCATGTCAAACTGAGTTCAGGTGATGCTAACCTAAGGCTGTGTCTAGATTAGCAGCTCCTTGAGCAGTGCTTTGAGGCCACATCCTTCCCCTTGTCCCCTCTGCATTCCACATGAGGCCTGTCATTGTTTCTGTCCACAGTCTTCCAGACCTCTGGATATCTTTCTCCTCACCCTGAGCTCTTCCTCTTCTTGATCACCCTATTCTCCCCCGTCCTTTTCTTTTGCCTTCAGACCAATCATTATGATCCCAAACTTTTAAGTTTGCTACTTTAAAAAGGCTTATGAAAAGCTTATTGAAAGTCTGCTCTTAAAAATCACATGCTTTGTGAATGTTTTTTTTTAGTTTTTTTATTAGATGGATATAGAGATACAATTGAGGGGGAAACATTATCAAACATTCAAAAAACCAATGTATATATACTTAGTTATCCAGGGCTAATGCCGTAGCATGGATGCCCAGCTTGGGTCTGTAAATGTGTTTGCGTGAACAAGCATCCTATCTGTACTGATGACAAGACTGACCACGGGCTCAAACATCTCCACCATTATACGTTATTAGTCAAACACAAGAGGACATTCAAGTCTATGCCGAGTTCCTACACACTTTTAAACAAAGTGATTTATCCTCTGGACTTTCCCTTAACACATCTGAAGGACAGCTCTTCCACAGATAAAGGGGCCCTCCTTCACGAGATGGGGTTGCTGTGCACAAGGTAGCATAGCATCAGAGTCCAGCTTTAGATTCTTAATAAAGACTGAATTTTGAATTCTTGAGATTTTTAGATTTTAAGTAAACAATACTATGTTTAATTCTAATTCTCTTTTTAAAGTAGCAAACAAAAACAAAACCAACAAAAACAAATAGTTCTTATCCTTGTTTCTCTAAGAAATTGCTGTAAAGTGAGCAGCGTTCATCCTCTCGGGGGGGGGGGTGGCTTGCAGGACTTGAATTACTGTGCCTACTCTAGGTTAGGGGCAGCAGTCTGAGTCGCTATCTGAGGTTCTTGGATTACAGCTCATTCTTCATTCATGCTGTTTATCCTGTGCAGTCAAGAGACTCCAAGGCCTGGAGCTCTGGAAATCAACTTACAGCTTCAAAGGTGCAAAACTGCAGCCTGGTCCCTCTCAGTGCCCACTTCTCCCTTCAGGGGCTCTCCCACCATTTCTAGGGGTCCAGCTGGAAATCGCCGTGACCTGCCACCAGTTTATCAATCCACTGCATAACCAGCTATGTGCGGCAGCTACTGAATTTTCACTTTAGAGTGCATCGATCTCCACCTCACTGTGCCATGCGTGTGTGTTTAAGCAGCGAGGGGGAGTGGAGGTGTGCACGTGTGCAGGCAGCCCCACCCCCCTGGAGGAGCCGCCTCGGTGCCGCGTTCTTAGCGGGGTTGGCATCTCACCCTTAGCCATCATCTTAATCATGCCGTTTTCTCCCTCTGACTTCCACATGGCTCTCGTGTTGACCCTTGAATCAAAATCAGGCTCCAGAAATTTTCACTACCAAGTGACCTTCCGCCCCCAGCCCCGGTCTCCCTGCATCTCCCCCAACACCTGAGCTCCTGGCCACTTCCCTTTCTTCCTTTCACTACCAAGTGACCTTCCGCCCCCAGCCCCGGTCTCCCTGCATCTCCCCCAACACCTGAGCTCCTGGCCACTTCCCTTTCTTCCTTTGGCATACATTGAGTGTCCACTGAGTAACTGGACGGCACTAAATGAGACCCACAAAGACTCCGCCTTGAAAGAGCTTGGCTTCCCACCAAGAGGAGAGTCACAGGAGCCCGCAGCAGAGTCTGGGTCATGGTAAGTGCTGGGAAGAGAGAGGCCTCTGGGAAGGAGTAGAATTTGGCAGGAGCTGTTTGGGAAAAGCTGTGCAGGGAAGGCCTCTTGGGGGTGATGAGCAAAAGCCGTGCAGGAGGCAGCCCCAGCAGAGGGAGGAGTAACGACAAAGGCCGGGCACTCACAGCGCAGCAGGGCTCTCCCTCTGAGCCACGGCCGCTGGCCGGCGAGCCTTCTAGCACCTGTAGACTCCGGAGCTAGAAGAGCGCGCGGCTGCCCGTGCTCACTCTGCCCACTCTGCCAGGGCCGCACGCTCCAAGATGCTCGTTCTCCTCCTCCTAGAAACAGCACCTCCCTGATGAGCTTCTGCAGGGCTGTCCTGTGACCTGTCTGCTCTCGGTGGACGTTCCTTGGACTCACAAGTGACGGCAAGACATGTTTTGAGTGGTCCCACTTGGAACTCTGAGCCCATTTGCTTGAAATAAAATCCTGCCTGCTATGTCTCCAGGTGTCTTTCAGCCACCTCTCCAGCCCTCCTGCCCCTGGTGTCTGGAGAGGCCTGTCTTGAGGTTGCTCAGTGCTCTGGCCCTTTGCGCAGCTGCTGTGGCTGCTCAGGCTGCTTGCAGGCCCTCTCTTGCGAGCACGTTCCATCTTCTCGCAGCCTTTTCTCTGACTTCTGAGCTCCTTCAACAGCTTGCCCATTCTCTCAGCTGGAGGTGCTGAGCCAAGGGGAGGCCTGCACCCGGACACACCTGTGAGGTAGAGGTTGGAGGCCACCTGTGTCCTGCCAAGTGACCAGGGAGAAGCCTCCAGAGCCCAGCACCACACATGACAAGCGAAAAGCCTCACCGCAGGGACCAAAATCTCACTGCACGTCCACATAGACCTTGTCAAAATGCAAATGTACATCACTCATGTTGATGGAGTATGTTCACTGTAAAGCGACCCCGGGTGTTACCCCATGGTGGCAAGGGTTAATGAATTAAATTAACCCTGCCCAGTCCCATTCATTCATTAGAACAGCGTGTCTCATCAACATGGCAGGAAACAAAGGACCATGAAAGCACAAGATTGACGCAGGTAAAGATTAAGAGAGTTCAACATGGAAGACAGGCAGTCCCACATGCGCACGCACACAAACACACACACACACACACACACACACACACACACAGAGCCCCATGAGATGCTGTGAGAAGCCAAGGCCACATGAAGGCCCAGGGATTTTCTGAAAGGTGAGACAAAGACAGCAGAGACTATCACACTTTGGTGTAGCAACTAGTTCCACCCCATCCTACATCCCAATCTGGGAAGAAACAAGACATTCTTTCAAGGAACAGAGCCAAGATTCTCATGTTGGGTGACTTCCTGCTGCTCTCAGAGTAGAAATCTGCCAGTCCCCAAGGGATCAGCCTCATCTTGCTTGTCAGCTTGGCCCTTGGCATTCCAGCCTCTGACCCCTGACCCCCTGTCTCTCTCAGCTCCTTCTGTGGGATGATTTAGATACATGGGGCTGTTAAAAAGTGTCTTCCAGCATCTTGGCAGAGCACACGCCAGCCCCCAGCCAGGGTTCAGCCCTCAGGTTCTCCAGTGGGAGCTGGAGCTCACTTTGAACCTCACAGGTCCTTCCCACATGTGTGCTCCAGAGTCCCTGCTAACAAGTTCTGAGCCTGCCTTAAAGCCAGGGATGCTGTTCCAATTCTCTTTTCATTCAGAACTACTTGATTTCAGAACACTCATGAGCTGCAACCAGTTCAAAGCTGACTTCATACACCTCAGGGTAATTGTTAATGTTCTCCAGCAAGGAGAAGAACACAATACCAACACGCTCTAAAAGAATGCATGAAGCCTGCATGCAGGCAAGATCGGTACCAGAGCAGGTGTACCTGGACCTCTGACATCAGTCTCATTACTTATTTAGGATTTTTCCTGGTTGCCGTTTGGGAGTGGAGATTCATTTACCAAGAGAGATCTGTTTACAGGTTTTCATTACCATACTGCAACATTAATATTAAACTAAGAAAGTGCTAGATCCCATCTGCCTCTGGGGTGGCAGACTCCACGCTCCCCTTCAGTAATGAGCTCCTTGGCACCGTGGTGTCCTTGCAGTCTGATCTCTGTGACTTTTATTGAAATTGCTAGAACTCAAGATAAGCATCCTCAGCTTCCTGCTTCAGCATCCACATCCACCTCTGTGCGAGTAGACATCAAACCTTGTTACAATCTGCCGAAAGATTCTTTTTATGTGTCCCCGAGGCAGTGCAAGGCCCTGACGGCTTCGCTACGCGCTGGTTCCACATGAATTTGGAAAAGTACTTGCATGTTTGCACAATTTCTGACTACTAAAGTATGTGCAGGGGAGGAGAGGCTGTTACAAGGAGCCTTGGCGCACTCAGCCCAGGGATGACCCCAGTGGTTCCACCCTTCCCCTCCGATTCCTAACGCAGATGCACTCAGCCGGCTTTCTCAGGAGCCAGGTCAGGGCATAGGAAAGACTCTTCTAGGCTTTAAAGGTGCCCTGAGAAATGGCTGTGCTGTGTTAGACTAAAGAGCTCCGGGATTCAAAGAGGTATTTGGAGGCAAAGGGAAGATTGCTTTTTCTTTTTCTTTTAAGAGAGGGACGGAGAATCAATTTCTACTCAGTTTTTCCTGTGGCGCTTGTTGCTCTGACACTGTTGTGTACGTGATGCGTACACTTGCAAATGCCAGGCAAGGGAAGCATCATAACTGCTGAGCCACCGCTCCAGCCCCCAAAGGGAAGATTTCCGCACAAAGCTCCATACTAGAACCTGTACCCTGCGCTCAGCCACCAGCTCACTGCGTACGGTGGGAGGCAGATGAGGGGGTTTCCCTCTGACCACTGACCACTGGACCCACATCTTATGGGCAGCCAAGGTCGTAAGTCATGTTGACCAGTACTCTGAAGGGTACAATGCCTCATACTGGTTTAATTCAGTGCTTCTCAGAAGTGAACAAAGGATCCTATTAGAATTATAAACATCAATCATCTAAACTGGTTTTCCAAACAGCAGCAGCATTGAGACTTGGGACAAAGTAGCCCTCTGTTCTATGCATGGTTGGATGTTGAACAGTGTCCCTGGCCTCTGGCCAGTAGATGCCAGCAGCACCCTCCTCATCCTCCACGTGGTGACATCGCCACATGTCCTGGAGATGAGGGAGTCACCGTTGGTGGATAATCAGTGACACAGGCTTCAGACACTGGCCAAGTACGGCCAACAGCAGGAATCACTGATGGGGAACAGATGAGCAGAAAGCAATTCCATTGTAGCTTTTCTGAATCGATTCATTCTTGTTCCATTTCAGTATTGATTTTGCCATCTTTTCTTCTAAAGCTGAAATAAATTTAGACTTTGTGTGTGAGTCTGAATATATTAAGAAAGTTCAGGAAGTTTGGCTGCCAGCTGAAAGGAGGCAGGGTGTTCACGTAGCAGTGTTTGCACCGCCAGGCCACCATGGCTGGACCGCAGTATTTGCGGAGGTGGTGAGCTCCAGGCAGGTACTGATGGATGAGGAATCTCTCCCAGGACCGGAGGCACAGAGGTGATAATGACTTTGGCGTGCAAAGTGGTTCGGGACCAGGGGAAAAAATCAATGCTGACTTATTTAAACCTTGAGAGACATTAGTGGCACTGTAGGTCCCCAGAGGGCAGTGGCAGAGGATGAGAAATGAAGTACTGAATCTAATGATAAAGCCTAGCATTGTGATAATGGAGTAATCTTCCTCATCCCTGGAGGTGAGGGTCCACACCATTGCCTGGGCCCCGCCAGCATGGTGTGATGGGTGCAGCTGGTGATCTGCAGCCAGACTGATGAGGAAAACAGGAGAAATGGGGACTGTCACCATGGGCACATGCATCTCTGAAACTCCAAGAGCACCTTTTCTTCACCAGCCATGTGTGTTTTTTCCGGTCACAGCCACCTTTCTGACAGCCGCTTCCTCTCCACTCTGCCACGGTGACGCAGTTAACATGTTTCTCTCTCCCATATGCTCTTCTCTGTTCGTGTCGCTGGGTCCCCGACTTCCATCTCTCCATGGACCCGGGTCTCCACGTCTTCCCTCTGCCTCCATCTGTGTTCCGTCTCTCTCCTCCTCCCTCTCCCACGTCTCTGTCTCACTTTCTCTCATCCACCCTCCTTCCACTCCCAGGCTGCCCCATCTCAGAGCCTGTACCGGTCTCTGCCAGCCCCTCTGGCCCTCATCTGATGGCAAGTCTCTGACGTGAGAGTCGGGGCCTCAGAAGCAGGGCACCAAGGGGCTTGCAGTGTGCAAGGTGCAATTAGCACCTCCAAAGTCTGTGGCAGCATGACCCGCAGGCCCAGACGGGACTCCATCAGCCCTGTGTTTGTCAGTGTCAGGCTTGGGGAGCAGATGCTGATGGGGTCTAGCTACCTGGGCAGGGGTAGATGTGAGGGCAACCAGGTAAGCAGAGCAAAAGGGGACATGAAGGGACCCAGATCAGGGTCATCCTGCCAGAGGGAGAGTTTCTCAGAGCACAAGGGAGACAAAACGGGAAGAAAAGGGAGGTGGGGGAGAGAGAAGAGGAGGAGGATGAGGAGGAAGGCAAGTGGAGAAAGGCCAGAGGAAGCCCAGAGGAGGAAGGGAAACGAAGGCTTGCGGCTCACTCCCAGACCCACCTGAGGCCTTGGGAGCCACTGTGATGTTCTGCTGGAAGCTGAACAGGTTTGACACACCAGATGCCAGGCCTATGTGCCTGACAGAGGTGGAGCCATGGCATCGTGACCCCACACGGTGACTGTGGAGGAACAGAAAGGGTCCTCTTCTCCATGGTGTGGGGACCTCAGGCTGATCAGCTCCCCATGGAGACAGGCACCTTCAGAGGATTCTGCCCCCTGCTGGGGGATTCAGGCGAGCCCAGGTCCAGTGAGCACCACCAGCCTAGCCCTGAGGAGCCTTGGGGTCAGCTGGAGGGGCATCTAGCAGGGGGACAGGTGGCTCAGGATTGGCCTTGGAGAGTGGGGAGCAGGGTTAGTGACAGTGTAGTGCCTGCCTTGCACAGGGGACTGCTCAGAGCTGAGCACCAGGGCCACAGTCGCTGCCTCTATTGGTCCTTAGAAGTCCCTCCTTGTCCTTGGTTGATGGAGACAGAAGACTTCAGGGTGGCTCCATGGTAGAAGGCCCCAAGCCCATCACAACCTAGAAGAAAGGACATCTGAGTGAATTTCCTGGGGCCACCATGGCGAAGCAGCACAAACCAAATGTCTTAAAGCCCCACAAACTCATTCTCTCGCGTTGTGGAGACCAGAAGTTCAAAGTCAAGGCAGCAGCAGTGCTGTGAGCCTCCAGGACTTAGGAAAGAGCCCTTTGTTGCCTCTTCCAGCCTCAGGCTCCAGCTGTCCTTGACCCGTGGTGGCCTCACTCCAGTCTCTCCCTCCGCTTTCAGGTGGCCTCCTCCCTGTCTCTGTGTGTCACATCACCCTCTGCCTTTCCCTTACAAGGACACATGTTGGAGTTACAGCCCACCCAAAGTCCAGGTGATCTCATCTCATGATCCTTAACTCCACTCCCTCCGCAAAGACCCTTGCTCCAGATGAGACCTCCCTCGGAGATGCCAAGGGAGGCCCTGGGTAGAGCTCTCTGGGAACCACTCGTTGACCTCTGCAGACAAACACTAGGGTAGAGAAGCGTTCTTGCTCACTCTGACACACCTCCTGCCCTAACTTCAGACC
Organism: Aplodontia rufa; assembly: GCA_004027875.1. Classification (NCBI taxonomy): domain Eukaryota; kingdom Metazoa; phylum Chordata; class Mammalia; order Rodentia; family Aplodontiidae; genus Aplodontia; species Aplodontia rufa. The sequence continues at coordinate 9,081 of PVKS010020632.1, forward strand.
CTCATTCTGTGGCGAAGCTTCCCTGAGTTTCCTAGAGGGATCCTCAGGGTAGATTCTGCTGTTCCCATGTTATGAAGGAGGACATAGAGTCCAGATCCACAGCAGCAGGCAGGCAGGCAGTATCCTCCCGACCTCCACCTCCGTTGTCAGTGTTGAGTCAGGCACAGGGTTCAGGGCAGGGGCAGGACTAACCGGTGTGCCACTGTCCCCATGCTCACTGCAGTCCCCCCGCTTCGCTTTCTTTCTAGAGTAATAACTGCACAAGTTGCCTTGGTTTGTATAGGCACCTGGAAACAGGAAAGGGACAGCAGGTACTGGATGGGATTAGGATTTTTTTTAAGAAAAAGGGAATCAATTTATTTAGTTTTTCATTTGGTTTTAGTTGCTCTAACACTTGGTTGTGTATGTGGTGCTGGCTTTCAAAGCCGGGTCCTCGTGCACGCCAGGCAAGGGATGTAACTGCTGAGCCACCACTCCAGCCCTGATGTGGATTTTAATGGACATAAAGTAATAAAGAAGCACCCGCTGACAGCTCTGCTGCCTTCTTCCCTGTGAGTCCCAGGAGCTACAAGGAGAGTTCACTTGCGGCTTCCACCCAGCTGCAAGGGGACGATGAGCCCTGATCAGAATCTAATGAGGGCATCATGCCCGTTCATTCAGCTCCGCCATTGAGAGACCTGGCGAGTGGCCCTCAGCAGACAGGAAGAGCCCTTGTCTGTGAAGAGGCTGGGCTGACCCCACTGTGAAGGATTCGCTCTCCCTGGAGTCTGTTTCAGCTATCAGAACCCTCTGGATCACGCCCTCTGATGTGGGAATGCCTGCAGGCAGGGGCAGATGTCACTGACTAATCTTTTGTTTCAAACACATTTGTTCTGTCCAATCTAACACCTGCGCATCCTGTGATCCTGCCGGGACCAGGAGGCCATGGCTTTGGAGCACTTTAATTTGCTTTCAGCTTTTAACAGAAAGATGCCAAGACAGAGTCTGGTTCCCAAATCTATTATAAATACATCAAATGTGCAAGATTGAGTCAGGTCTCAGAAATAGCATGAGGGTTTTTTGTTTTGTTTTTCTTGTTTTGTTTTGTTTTTTTTAACCAGAGATTATTGAACCCAGCGACACTCAACCACTGAGCCACATCCCTAAACCTTTTTATTTTTTATTTTGAGAGAGGGTCTGGCTAAGTTGCTTAGGGCCTCACTAAGTTGCTAAGGCTGGCTTTGAACTTGTGATCCTCTTGCCTTAGCTTCCCAAACTGCTGGGATTACATGCATGGGCCACTGCACCCAACAACGTGAGGTCTTTTCTTCTTCTTCTTCTTCTTCTTCTTCTTCTTCTTCTTCTTCTTCTTCTTCTTCTTCTCCTTGTTTTTTAAGATAGAGGGACAGTGAGTGAGAGTGAGAGAAAATGAATCAATTTTATTTTTTCACATGCCTTTCGTTGCTCTGACACTTCGTTGTATACGTGGTGCTGGGGTTCGAACCCATGTACTTGTGCATGCTAGGTAAGCACTGTAACCTCCAGGCCACTGCTCCAGTCCCAACATGAGGTAGTCTTCTTAACCTGTGTTTTTAAATAACCCAGGAGGTAAATGTCTTTTGCATATTCTCAAATATTTGGACATGATAAACCTAACGGTAGTCATAAAAATAAGTAAAAAAAAAAAAAAACAAATATAATTTGCTTATCAGGCTCTTAGGAATACACAATCTTTTTTAAAATTATGTACATAAAATTCCATAAATTTGCAGCTGGAGTGGTGGCTCAGCAGTTAATGGCACTTGCCTGGCACACACGGGGATGCAGGTTTGAACCCCAGCACCATGTACACACAAAGTGTTGAAGCACTTCTCTCTCTCACTGTCTCTCTCTCTTTAAAAAAAAAAAATCCACAAAATTGGTCAATGGACCACATTGATTCATGTGGAAAAGTTCTTCATATTGCAATATAATTATCTAGTTTATTACTTAATAAGAACTATGGTCACAATCTCATGGTAACTCTTTGCAAATAATTAACCCCCAATAGAGAAGATAAAGAAGTAGATCCGTTTACATACATGAAGATAAGTAAGTCTCAATGCCTTCAGGTTTCATTTTTAAAAATTAAGTACTTGCACTTTTTTGAGCAGCAAAGCTAATCCACATGGCGTGCTACCTATACCTTCAGCATTGGAGTCCACCATGGTGGGCCTTCAGGTGCAGTGAGTGGCCAAAACCCTTTCCTCAAGAGTGCCAAATTGTGTCTTTTCATTCTACAGGAGTGTAGTGGCCAATTTATGGTCAAGGTGTTTATTACTTGGCGTTCCTTTGGTCCAGTTCACCATATGAAGCCAACAGCGGCAGCATGTTTGATTTCAGTGAGCAGAGTCCAAAGTGATTCTGGGGTCATTTTAGTGAATGACAGGCACAGATCTGGATGGATTCACCTCGTCACACATCCTCACTCAGTAGAGTAAGGACGTCCTGAGAGTGCCAAAGAGGACATGAAAGTAATTCTTTAATCATAATGCCAGTGGCCTGCCAGTGTGATCCAAGGGAATAGAAATCATTTGGTGAATTTCCCAAGAGTAAGACCTTCCTTCCTCTTAGTAGGGGAAAAAGAAAATTTTTAAGAAAAGTCATAGGTTCTTTAGAATTTTTATGCTCTTTGAAATTATATAAAATGTGTTTTCAGCACCTGTCTTGGATTTATTTATTTCTAGTTCTCTTGTACAGTTGGCTAGTCCTTTCCTTCCGGTCCAATGGTTATTCTTTCAGTGGGTAAATTGAAGGCACTCTCTAAGGTTCTGGGTTTAAACCCTGGCTGAACACGGGTCACTTCCAGGGTGTCAGCGTCAGCTAACCATGGCAGCCCTTGCTTGGCTCACCCAGTCCTGCAGTCACCTCACCCCTCAGAGCTCTAGCACCCACAAAGACTGGATGAAGAAATCTCAATGGATGACTGTGAGCTTAAAGGAAAATGCAGAACGCAGAGGACAGTTTGAAACAAAAGAGACAGCAATTTTCAGCTATTTTAAATTTGGAAAAGAGAAATGAGTTGTGCTAGAGATATATTAAGACAAAGATGCCTACTAGATATCTTCTCTAGAATATTCCCAACCCCATCAAATTCAGTGCGTGTGAAACCCGAACCTGTCATCTTTTGACACCAATATATATTTCTCCTACACATCCTTTCCTTTCATAGTTGATAGCTTGTATTAGTATGCTTTTGTTACTATAACAAAATACCTGATCAGACTAATATATAAAATAAGAGATTGATTTAGCTTTCAGTGTTGGAGGCTGAAAGTCTAAAAAGCATAGCACTAGCTCTTGTGATGGCCCGTGGTGGGAATGAGACTGTGTAAGGGAAAAAGAAACCACTTCCTAAAGGAGGAAGCCAGAGAGTGACTGGAGCCCACACGCTTTCCACGGGCAGACCCACGGTGAGCCCCACTAGACTGAAGGGTTCCATCACTGTCACCATCATGCTGGGGACCTGCCTTCCAAGTCATGAACCTTCTGGGGGCACCCTGAAGCTACATCCCAACCATCCCGCAGTCCCGCCGTGCACCCTGTGTCCTCAACTTGAAACCTGGGGGGAGTGGTACCTGACCCACCCTTCTTTTGCACCCTCTCACTCAACTTCCACTCTGAAGCCATCTTCCCTGGGCCTCCTTCATGTCTTGTGGTTTTATTCCTCTCTCACATCCCATAGCTGTCCCCTGAGCTCTCACCATCACTGTGTCTCCCTCACCTGCACATCCTCCCACCTCGTCTCTTGGCTCCAAGACTGAAGACCCCAGCCCATTCTCTAGCCAGAGTTACAGTGTGCCATGGCAGTGATACCAGCCCATTCTTCATCCAGAGCTACCAGTGTGCTGGGGTAGTGATTCCCTCGTGCTCATGATGGCCCAGGAGAGCCCTATGTTCATCCCAGAGAGCTGCAGAAATAGCCCTTGTGCGCTTGCATCTTGAAAGGAAAAAGGCAGGAAGGACAGGGCTGGAGAACACATGGCATTTGTTCCGAGACTCCTAGCTAGGCTTAGTCCAGCTGGAACTGGACAGCGCTGCTTGCAAAGTGTACCAGAGCCCTGGCCTTAAGTACCCTCCTATGGCAGGGGAGGGTGAGATGGGTTACGGACTTGAGCAGAGGATGTGAAGGCGGGGATGGGAAGGAGTTAGGAGACAATGCGCGAGTAAAGTGACCAGGAGGGGTGGGGTCCATGAGGACCGTGGGGCTCCTGCACTCATGTCAGAGAAGGATGACGATGACATTAACCAAGAAGGGGCACATGGGAGAAAGCAGCACTTCAGGGTGAGGACGGGAGCCAGGGTTGGCCTTAATGACCTGGGTTTATAGGCTGTGACATTTAAAATTCAAGACAGACATTCATGTGGAAATGTCTAGCAAAGCTCCTGAAATTCCAGCCCAGGGCTCTGGAGAGAGAGAGCAAAATGGAAAGGGGAGTGAGCTACACAGAGACGTGAAGCAGCCAGGGAGAGGCCTCCAGAGACCACAGAGTGAGCGAGATGGAGGAGTGGAAGGAGAGGTGCAGAAAGGGGTCTGGGAGCCCAAAATGCCACACATTGTCATGGCACAATACGCAGGGTGAGGGCCAAGGAGAAACCAGAGTATGGCAATTAGAGGTCGCAGCTGACTTCAGTCATGAAACCACGTTGGCTCAGGTTTCCCAAGAAGCAGGTGCCAAGACAGATGAGATGTCCAAGCAGCTCGCTGGGGAGATTCCGGTGAAGAGCAGAGAAGGAAGAAGGAGGAGGCAGGCGGAGTGCACCTGTGACGGCAGCCTGGGGAGGAAGAGCGAGCAGGGAGAAGCCTAGGTGGGCACTGCTGAGAGCTCCCGGCCACCCGGAAGCCCAGAGCAAGGGTGGCCCACCAGAGGAATCTGCACGGGGGAAGTGCTCCCCGGGGTGGCCCTGCCTTGCTGGGCACTGCCTTGGAGCAGCCCAGAGGGAAGGTGGCCTCCAAGGCTGGGTGCAGCTGGAGCCGACCCTCTGCCAGCCTCCCTTCCCAAAGCAGGTGCGGTTACAGGACACCAGAAGGTGTGTTCCCCAGCAGCCAGGGGCCACGGAGCGGCCTTGGCAAGGAAGCAGGGGACCGGTGCTCTGGTCTAAGGCGTTCTTTCCTCTGCACCCAGCACAGCTGAGACACTGGAGACAGGGAGAGGTGGAGCAGGTCGGCAAGGGATGTGGTGTCTGCCCCTGAGGCCATCGCAGAGAGCCGTGACTAAGGAGCCCATAAGGTCACTCGGTTCTACAGAACTGCCCAGACAGCCGCCCGCTCCCACCATCCCTCCCTGGGCATCCGTGGCTCCCCACCTCGGCCCTGGCCACTCCCAGCCCTTCTGCTTACAGGGACTTCAGTCTGTCACACTCTGTTCCTAGCAGACACTTCACCTTGGACCTGTGGTTTTCTTTTAGTTATGGTGTTTGAATCTTGTCTCCATTTCTCTGGTCCGAGTATGACTTTGAAGAACCAAAGGAAATATTTGCAGGGACGCTAACTCTTCATGCCATTTCTGGGAGGTGGGAGATCATCACCTGGGGAGTCAGTGGCATTTCCGCCTCTAGCCTGAAGGCCACTGAGGGCCACGGGGTGCTCTGCGTGTTGGCCTGGGAGCAGCCCACTAACTCTCTGTGTTTGTTCCCAGGTGACCTCCTACATTTGCCTCCATACCTTAGAATGGACTTCTTGTTAAACCGAGGCGCGCCAGGCACCAGCAGGGACCTGAGTTTAGGACAAGCGTGCTTGGAACCTCAGAAAAGCAGGACCCTGAAGCGCCCTGCGGTCCTGGAGCCCATCCCCATGGAGGCCTCCGCCGCTGCCGCCGCTGCCGCTGCCTCCACGAGAGAAGGACAGTCGTGGCAGCAGGGGGCCGTGGCCACCTTACCTCAGCGAGAGGGGGCAGAGCTGGGCCAGGCAGCTAAGATGAGCAGCTCCCAGGAATCCCTGCTCGACTCCCGGGCCCATCTGAAAGGGAACAACCCCTACGCCAAGTCCTACACCCTGGTATAACAAACGGCCCGCCCGGACAGCGCTTGTAAATACGATTGAAACGATTCAGTCAAAGCTACCTTTTCTACGGAATTCCAATATTTATAATTAAAGAAAAATTGCCAAAATATATTAAAAAAAAAAAAAGAAAATACTGAAACCACAGACAGTGCAAAGACTCTCCTGCTTTTTCTGTCTGAGTGTGAGTTCCACCTGCCTGGGCATCTGATTTTTGGGAAAGAAGTCCAGTTTTATGATCTCCACGGGCTACTGCATTTTTACTGATTTTCTACAAAGTGCATGGGGGACTAATTAAACCTTCCGACTGGAAGTTCGATCACACAAGAGTCGAGAAAGAAAATAGGGAGGGGGGAAATTAGTCTATTTGTGAGTTTAAAAGGAACATTGATTTGGGGGCAGGGGACAGCTTTAGTCACGTTTGCACACGTTTCTTTCCCATTAGAAATCGGGTCCTCAGTTTGATCTTTCGTTGTTAATTAGGACGAGTGCTGTCAGTGAAGGGGTGGGGGGAATCAATTTGGTTTTTTTTGTTTGTTTGTTTGTTTATTTTTTAATTTGATGAGACACTCTTTGCATTTTGTCTAAGCGAAATAAAAAAGAAGAGGTGGTCTGCCTTTATTTTAATGTCTGCTCCTCTTACCTCCTACTGATCGCTTGGGTCTCCTTCCTGGTGATACCGGGGTTTGCAAACACTGGGACTGACCCACAATCCAATTCAATGAGACAGAGAAGATGCTACTGTTCCCAAGTCCTTGGGGACCCGTGGGTGCGGCTGCCACTCTCAGGCTGGAGACCACAGAATGCGGCTTCCCCGTCTCTATGGGGGGCTGACTCAGGTGTTCTCAGTCTCTGGCCAGGCTCTGATCCTTGCCTGCCTGCGCAACCTGCCCTTTAGCTAACAAGGGTGCTCGGTAAACTATGGTCAAATCCAGCCTTCTGCTGTTTTGTAAATAAAGTTTTATTGGAAGAAGGCTAAAGGCTATTGGTATCATTTGCATATTATCTATGGCTGCTTTCCTGCCACGATGTTGGCAGAGTTGAAGAGTTATAGCAGGGACACTGTGGCTTACAGAGCCTAAATGTTTGCTATCTGGCCTTCCACAGGAAAAGTCTGCAGACCTCTGTCCTTGTTTCCCACATTTAGCCCCAGCTGGCATGAGAAAGAAAGACCACATGTCCTGCCCTCTGGGACCTGTCCTGTCTCCACGGTGCCTGGGGTCCAAATTTCAATAGACCATGTTCATCTGTTACCTCCAATTCATTCCCCTGTGCCCAGAGGAAAAGTAGTCCACAGAAAATGGTGCTCCCCTGAAATCTAGGCTTTTCTCCTCCTTCCTCTCAGTTTGAATGATTTCCCACGGGGCGCCCCACCAGCAACCTGCACTCTCCACCCCTGTGCAAAGCTGGAGGAGAAGCACAGTCTTCCCACACCAGTCTGCTTCCCTACAAGGAGAACCAGGTCTCCACGACAGAGCTTTAGCATTGACCAGAAAACTTGATCAAGCTCCATCCACCAAGTCACATTACGCACATGTCCCTCTTCCTGCTCTGGACAGGATCCTGCTTAGACCACCAGCATAGACTGCTGCCGCTGTCGCCATCCCAGATGTGAGGTGGACATTTCTCTTCCCCTCCCTGCTTACCTGTCCCTCTCTCCTGTCCATCCCTGCTTCCTCCCTCTTATCTTCTAGGAAGACCACTTCCCTGCCTAGATGTGGAGACACAGAGCCCACAAAACAGGTCCAGGACCATCTGGAGACCACTCCTGGCTCAAACGTTAGGTGACTCCATGAATAGGAGGTGCGTTTCTTGCCACAGTTTCAGAATTTTATCCATGCTGACAGTTGATCTGATTTTAGAAATGAAAGACTATTTTCTGGGGGAAAAAAAGATAAAGTTCTAACTTTTCATCATTCTAATACTTCTGTAGTCCCCAAACTTAGACGTCTACCTTTTTAATTTTTTGCCTCAGGCTATATAAAAAAATAAAATTTAAAAAAAAATCCTCTACATCATGTCTGCCTGCCAATGGATTGCTTTCAAACTTCCTGCCTTAAAAAAAAAAACCCTTGTGAAAGTGAGTTCCACTCTAAGCACCGTCTAAAAACTCCCACCTTGCTCTCACACAGGGGCCTGGACTCCCGTTTGAGAAGGGGCCCAGAGCCACAGACTGAAGCTATGCTTTGTATTTAAAAGACCGCTGCCGACAGTAACAACAGTGAATTTTCCTCTGGACCTCTGCCTCTCTGTAATCTTGCTTGCTTTGCAGAGGTCACCCAAATAACCCAAGACCGCAAGCAGATGCTCTCTTACAATGGAGACCCTCAGATTAATTCTTTCTCTTCCAGCCCATTGCTGTAGGGTAACTGGGCAATAGCAACCTACTCAACAGATTGGGTCTCCTTTTGGTCCTTCACCTGGCTGGCAGTCTGAAGCGAGCAAGAGGTCTCCTAACGCAGAGTGCAGCGTGAGCCACACAGCTCTCGGAGCCCTTGCCATCTCCAGGAGCACTGGTGCTGCAGTTGAGCTCCCATGTATGTCTGACAGCTTTCTCACATCCACATCGTCCATGGCTAAAGGAAGACGATGGGAATCTGGACATCTTGTGCCCCTGCCACAGAGACTCCTGATATTATCTTAAGACACAGAAAAAATACTGTCACTTAAATTGCTCTTAAAGTAAGCAGTAGATAGCTACTCAGATACGGTTTTTCAGACGTGGCGCTGTGATGCATGAATTACCCACATCCAAAAGCTTCATGCAACTTTTAAGGAAATAGCTGAGACCCTCCAGAGAAATTCTAGAAACCCCATTTCCAGCAATGGCACACAGCCTCCTGGGATTGGGAAGCCAAGAACTAGTTTTCTACAGACCAGCTACCCTAGTGAGGTCTTAAAGGAACCTTACAGCAGGTGTGTATTGAAAAGTCTTCTTGAATCTTTCTAAAGAATGTGGCCCAGAAAGTTACTCAGTTCCCAGAAGATCACGTGGGACGACCACATATCAGAATACCCAGGGCTCCTGAGGCCCATGTTGCTTCTCCACCATTTGTCAAAAAAGACTCATGAAGCACAGGTGAGAATGGAGCAAAGGAGAGGTGCTCCGCAGATCTCAGAAAGCAGGGTCTGTCCCTGAAACACAAGGGCAAGTGGCTGCTACGGACAGGATGCAGCCGAGCTGACGATCGGGTGCTGTTCAATTTGATGGGGGTCTCCCAAGCGTTGTATCAAGTACGGGCATGGGTAATACCTCTTGGAGACGATCTTCATGGGTCCAGTGTGCTCGTGGAGGTCTCCCGAGTGGGTGTTTTGGAAGCTTCTGTTGTGCACTACTTTTGCGTAGCAAACAGCTTTGGAAAATGCAGATAGCCTGTACCTGCTGAGCGGGACGATAAAAGCAGTGTCTCCCTCTGAGGCTGTCTTGGCAGATTTGCAAGATGTCCCCTTTAACATTTGGGCTTTCCAGGCCACCTGAGTTTGTGCCTTCACTGGTCCCGACTGTCTAGGGCGTCTGGGGCAGCCCCTCACCTCCTTCCATCTTCAGCCCAAACTTACCTTCCCTGGCACCTATTTCATGCCAAAGCCCACTGCTCCCAGCCCTGCTGCTCCCTGATCTGCTGTAGCCCTCTGTTCACAGCCTCATTATCTTCTAACTTACTGTGTAATTTCTTCATTTATAACAGTTACTGTTTATCATCTGTCTTTCCTCCTAAGAATGTAAGTTCCACAGAGACAGAACTCTTTTCTTTGCTTGTGTCCTCAGTTTCTAGAATAGCACATAGTAGGCATGCTATAAATATTTGTCATATAAAAAAGTTTAGAATATCTTAAGCTCAGAGTTCCTCAGTTACAACACGAAGCCAACATACACACAGAATCTGCCTGGACTGCTCTGTGTCACCCTGTGGGTCGTGGAGGACTGGGCCCTAGTGGGACCTGGAAAGCAAGCTGACCACTGTGCTGTGAATAATAACATTCTTCTTCTCCGACCCAAGAGTCTTGTGTCTTCTGCCAGCACCATGGCAGCAGCATTTCCAGCCCTGCATGCAAGGGTACAAGATTATACTCTCAAAGAATTAATTCAGTGTTGCCCCGTTCTCTCATCCCAAGTTTCCCCTGGGGCCTGAGTACTTCACTAAATAGATGGAACCCCTCTTGCTACTATCTGGAGAAATATTTCACCAGTCTAATAGAAAGATGCTTCCTATCACTGCATAAAAAGCTCAAGTGTTTTTATAAAAGTTTAACTTCTCCAATAGAGCAATGATGGTGCGGCACTATGACTCAAATTCAAGTTCAAGTGTGTGAAACCAGGACCCTGCACAGAAGTGCAATACCCTACGTGACCACGGCCCATGCTTTGTCAAACACAAATCCAATATTCCCACATGTCATGCCAACAACCCTCCCCATCCAAGGTCAGAGGTGGCTCTGCCATGACAAGGAAGGTGACTCGATGACAGTCCCAAGAGAAGCATTCTGCACACAATAGTCAAGCATCAGCCAGAGAGACATTCAGATGCTGGATCTGATTTTATTTTGATGTAGCTTTGTTGCAATGGTGTTCCTGTTCCTCTGACTGTTCAGCATGTGACAAGATAGCCTTCCTGTCTCGTTGCGACTCCTACTTCTCTTTCCAGTTGATTCTCTCTTGAAGCTCTTTCATGATCCTTAGGTTAGTTAGTGGCACTTTACCTGCTAATGTAACAGGAGTCAATCCTCAACTTCAAGGCACTGTTATTTCCAGGAAGAGGAGCAAGAGCTCCGTGGATAGAGCCAGAAATACTGACAGTGGTTCTCAAGAGGGTTACCAGACCACACAGGAGGGAGCTATGCTGTGCTATTCTATTGCTGTGCTATGAAATGCCTGCTCTCGTCACTGTCCTCCTGCTTACCCACCTCGCGTCCCCACTCTTCAGAATGCAAATATTGGGTTTACTCTCAGATGCAGCTTTATGGGAAGATTTGGGATCCTCAAAGCCTATGCTATCATAGCAAGAACACTCCAGCAACTAACTCCCTGCAAGATCTCAAGCAAAGCCTTCGAGTTTGGATTTATGAAAACAGCAGATGGTCCTTCTCAGTATCCATCCTACCAGGAAAATATATAAGCCTCATGAATGTCTACATGGGGGGTGCTTCATCGCACCCCCTTTTCCCTCCCTAGCACGCAACATATCAGCACAAACTGGTAAATGTTTAAAAAGGAAGATTATGAAGTGATTGGCGGTGTGCAGATGCAGTGTGGGATGTGAAAGGAATGCTCTCGATGTCCAGAAGCCCAGTATGCGGAGCAGTTTGCAACCTGCTTGATAAACCCCCGAAATCAGCTCCTCATGTGCGCTCTTCCTTCTGGAGGGAAGGTAGCAAATGAGCCAGCCTGCTTCCTAGCAGACTTCAGACACTGGAGTCTTTATGGCAGGGTGCATACAATCTCGTGCTGTGTTTTAGAAAAGACTGACCCTTTTAACTAAAAAATTTCTTTTCAGGTAGGGCTTTGCCTGAACATCACATTTAGCAGATTTCCAAGTTTGATCTGGTATTCCTTATGTGAGAGTCAGCTGAAAGGTGATTTTCCTTGGGGCCGTTTGTGGAAAGGCTGCAGGTCTGTCCAGGCTGGGCTTGGTCCCACTCATGCCCTGGGGTCTGAGCACCCTGTTTAGGAGGTGATCTCAGTTCTCGTTTTTGGAAAGGTAAGCAAGAGGACAAGAACGGAGCTCAGCCCCTGTGGAGCCAGCACATTCCATGCCAATTCAGTTTGTCATGGAAGTGGCTCCCCTTCAAGACCTTTCCCAAATTCTCACTTCCCTCATTTAGCAGTCACATGCCCCAAACATCAAATATCATCAAAGAGGCATTTTTTCTTTTCCTGCATGCACCCCACACTCGTCTGAGCCTACACCCTTCCTGGTTCCAGTCCTGCCAGGGTGGGAGAAGCGCCTTCCTCTGTCTACAGCATATCTCTCCATCTCTTCTCAGACACCAAGCTATACAAGATCCTCATTCCCCCTTGAGCACTACCACTTCCTCTTATAGATAAAGGCATTCAAGTCTCACCCATCAAGAAAGAGACTCACCCCTGGACCCTCACTGTAGACCCTGCCCTGTGTCTGCCTTGAGGCTGGGGCTTACGGCCCATTGGGAGCCCTCATCTTGGTTAGTTCTCTGCAGGGGTGGAGAAGCTGTCTTCTACTAGGATCCCAGTTCATTTACTCCTTAGAACAATCCTCCATTTCATTGGCAGGGTCTTCGTTCTCCATGCCGATTTCAAATGTGGATGCTTCCAGAGCTGCTGTCACCCTAAGCTCCCCAGAGTGATCTTGCTATCTCATCTGCAATGGCACCTTCAGTTACCATCTGTTTTCTAATGAGTCCTCATCGTGTATCTCTGCCCAGAGCTTCTTCTCCGCACTCCCAACTCACATCCAACACCTCCACCTTTCCCTGTGCCACATGGATGTCTGACCCCACTGCTTCTAGATCCCCCCCCTATTCCAAAGGATGACTATGCCAGATCTCTTCTTCACCCCCAAATTCATTCAGGTGTCTCTTCTTCCCTTGGACTTTCCCCCTCTGACTCCCAATCTCTCCAACTCTGGCTCACATCATTCCTCACCTAAATTCAAGCAATGACTTCCTGCTTGGTTTTGCTAGCATTTTGCCCTCTCTGATCTCATGTGCTCTACCAACACCACTTTAGTTTTTCTAACTTGGAGGTCTACACAGAGTCATTTCTTGCTTAATATTTTTCAATGATTTTTTTTTATTGTCTTAAGCAAAAAATTCAAATTCTTCAGAAGTTCACATAAGATCATTCATGATCAGGTTCCTGCCTAGACTATTCTCTTAACAGCCCTTCCCGCACACTCAGTGTTTCCTCCGGCCTTCAACTCTAGTAATGGTGCCTCTCTGTGAAGACTTTGCACATGGAGGCTCCTCTGCCCGACGTCATGTCCCTCGAGGGCCTTGTCGGATAATCCTCCCTCCTCTTTATTATCTCAGCTCAGGCTGCTGGCGGTGGAGGAATCATCGCTTCTCCATTCTTACGCCCTCTACACTGGGAAAGGCTCAGACTCTGATCCTGGGGCCTCCTGCCAGCGCCTTTGCCACAGCCCCTCCACTCTGCATTAGCACAACTCCCTCCAGACCTGGAGTTGCATGAGCACAGGGATTAGATCTACAGAAGACACTGTCCTCCTGTCCTCAGTCCTCCCATCTCCCCAGGTGCCTTGACCATTTGCCTCCTGTCTCCTGGCTCCCAAGTGCTTTTGTTCCTGGATATATGCGGGCATCTCTCCTAGTGAGGATTCCCTTGGCTGTCACAACTGCCTTGTGCATAAGAGAGGAGAGCAGGAAGGTTTTAGAAGTTTCTATGCCCCAGGTAAAAAGCCTTAGCCAGTGATGGACTGGTGCAGGAATTTGTAACCCAAGCTTCCTTGTCCAACAGCACGCCAAACTCTGTAGAGTATAGGTTACTGTTTGTTTTCCCCTGCAAGATGTCCTGGCCTGGGACTTTGCCTAAAATTATAGTTTGTTTTTAAGCATCTCTCTTCCTCTTTGTTGTCCCAGGAAGGGTGGCACACTGCATGAGGATTTGATCAGGATTAACATTCATCACTCTGCTTTTCCTGCTCCAGTGCCCAGACCCACAGAACATCCGGGGCTCATGGAGTGACAGATGTAATAACACATAATGAAATATTGTCACATACCGAGTGACCCAAAATGGCAAAGGAAATGTGACATTGGGCATATGCCAATGGGTTCTATTGGTCCTAGTACATCCAGAAGTTCCCTTTAAGCATTATAATGCCATCTTGAAGATGTAGGTAAGAAGCTGAATTGGAGATGACACCTTGTGAGGTGTCTTAAACCTACAGCCGTGATATGGTGCAAAGTCCTCATTAGTAAGCACATGGATCCAGAAACAAAAGCTAGAAGTCTGAGTTACCTTACACCATCACAGGGCGATGCGTAATCTCATACCCACGGTCTCAGGTTCTGTGGGTCAAGAGGTTCAAAGCTATAGGTAAATGTTTCCACCAAGAGAAACAGAGAGTCACTTTAAACTTAAAGCTACAGTGGCTGCTTGGACATTCTGGGCTCTTTCTGACAGCACATTGGCAGGCAAATCATGGTGTCACCATACTGGTGAGGGTGACCTACACCGATCATCACAAGCAGGTCGGGTTTCCAAGTAATGGGTGCAGGGCGGAACTTGTGTGACCCTCAGGTGAGTCTCTGGGTTATCTCTTGTTGCCGACATGCCCATTTTTAATGGTGCATGCAAAGTTACAGTAGCCATGGCATAAAATAGGCCTGGCACTCAGACTCCATCTTCTCAGCTACGAGGGTTTTGCTAATCTCACCAAGCATGCATCTGGTTAGCAGAAGTGCTAACCAGTGGGGAAGAGAAACTAGTTTGGGTGCAAGAAGAAAAAGAGGATGACTATCAGACACTATCTGGGGACTAACTGCAGCAGTAGGGGCTATATTTTTCCCTCCTAACTCTCTTACAAAGTTTTCCACAAAAATTGAAATTGGGGGCTGGAGTGGTAGATAAGCGGTTACAGCACTTGCCTGGCATGTGTAAGGATGTGGATTCAAACCCCAGCGCCACGTACACAATGAAGTGTTGGAGCAACAAAAGCCACAGGAAAAACTAAATAAAAGTTGATTCACTCTCTTTCTCTCACTGTCCCTCTCTCTTTTAAGTATATATATTTGCAATCAGCCCCAGCCTTGAAGGAGCCATGACAGCACGGAGTGAATGTCATGTGAGTAGATGGTTGTTGCTCCACCCTGGGCCCTCCAAACCTTTTTACTCTTCCCGTGTGCCCCAGATCTCACCTTGTGCGCTTCTTCTCTGATGGCAGCATCTACCACCTCCTTCAGTGGATTGCACTTGAATTATAGGAACTATGTTTCCCATAAGTACAGAAAGATAAATGCCTAGGAGTTGATATCCTTCTGGAAAGATCTTCACCAAAGGCTGACAAAGGCAGGCATAGGAAAGCCCAGCTCTCTCGCCTCCAGATGGAACAAAGCCAAGCTATAATTTATGCTCCAGGACTGTGTAGAATTCACCTGAAGCTGAGCCTTTGCCAGCTATTTCACCTTTCCTTCTGACCTTCCCAACCTTTCTTCCCCTACTCCTCTTTCTGCTTTCTCCTAGTGGCATTTTAATAATTCACATTCCGAGTTCTATTTTGGAGACCTGTGTTAAGTCAGCTTTTCATCAAAACACCTGAGAAAATCAACTTGGAGGAGGAAAGATTAGTTTCGGCTCACAGTTCCAGAGGTTTCTGCCCATGGTCAGCTGTCGTCTTTGCTTCTGGGCCTGTGGTGAGGCAGAGCCTTACAGCAAAAGGCTGTGTCAGAGAGCACTGCTGACCTCAGGATGGCCAGGAAAAGGGGGTGTGGAGAAGGTGAAGAAGGCGGACGAGAAAAACTCTTCCTGGACATGTTCCTAGTAACCTACTTCCTCAAACTAAGCCCCACCTCTTACAGTTTCCACATCTCCCAATAGTGCATTCAGTGGATTAATCCATGGATCAGAACCTTCACGATCCAATGACTTCCCCAAAGCTCCATCCCTGAACACCTGTGCCCTGGGGACCAAGTGTCCATCACATGAGCCTTTGGGGGACATTGCACACCCAAACTGTAACAGGCGCCCTACCTAATGCAAATTCTTGTTCTTCATTCTACCTTTGCGCTTCTTCTGGTGCCTGGTTTGGTTTAGGAGCTCCATAAATATTAGCAAGAAACGAGTAAACAATGAATAAGAAAGAGTAGGCAGTTTTGCAAACGGTAGTACCTCCTCTCCTGCTCTCTGCTGGTGAGATTGATTTGGGGAGATGCTTATTTGAGCTACTCAACATATTGGTGCCGGTAAATATTGGCCAAAAGTAAAGGAGAAAGGGTGAGGTCACATTTTCTTGAAATGCAAAAGACTGCTGTACAATTCTCAGGTGATGTGAGGCAGCCTTGGGAATCTGCTCCCTAGGTGCTCACAATTCCAGGGGGAGCAAGTGAGCAGCAGTGGCCCAGCCCCCGAGTCTGCATCCCCCACAGTCAAGTGCAGGTGTGCGCTGGGCATGAGCCCTCCTTTCGGGCCCTCTCACAGATAAAGACTGGCAGCGCACTGCTGAAGTAGTCTGTCGGCAAGCGACTCTTTCATCTGGGTGGACCGGCTTGGGGGAGAAGTGAATCAATCAGCGCTTTGAAGCCAAGAAGAGCAGCTCATTTGATTATTCCTGGGCTCAGCCAGGAAGCATCCAATTTTAGTCCTATCTTTGATTTTTTTTTTAAAAAATTCCTTTTTGGTCTTGTAGCCTAATGACAATTTGCATTTGGACTAGCAGTAAGAGCTTTTAAAGATAGAAGACAAGATATTTGCAGGTCATCACATACCCACGTATCTGTGGAACCTTTAACGCATTTCCAGAAAGTTGACTTTGGCTTCCTTTTCAGGATCCTTTGTGATGCCCCGCTTTGTGGTGGATACAGGTTCCCTGCTAAGAGGAGACCGATGGATGTCTCTAGCACCTGAGGCAAGAGCTTATTGACTAGCGCTGAGCACAACATTCCCAACAGAGAAAGAAAGAGAATCACCAAAAGCGTTGTTTCATATAAAGTTTATGTGAGCTAGTTTTTGGACCAAAAATAATAACTAGAGGAGAACAGGCTTGCTTCGACCCTCCTGTTGTGCAGATGGAAACCACTCAGAGACCCCAACACACACCACATCAGAGGCTCGCCAGCAAGTGACCGACCTGGAGGCTTAATGGGGCAGCTCAAGGAGGACTTGCTTGCTTTCCTTCAGTCAGCTCAAGACTGTGCCTTGAGCCCCTGTGTGCACCCTGCAGGACACTTCGCCCCGTGCTGGACAGCACAGGATCTGGAGCCGCAGACTGGGTTCGGCTCCGGCGTGCGCCAGGGATAAGTTTACAACCTTGGACAAGTTACACCCTGCGTCTCAATTTCCTCATCTGTAAAGCTTGGGAAATAGTTGTAACTGCTTTAAAGTACTTTGGAAGTTTAAAACAAAGAAACACATGCATATATCTAAAGGGCTTGGAAGAGGCCTGGCACGTCAGTTCCTACTAAGCGTTAGCAGCTATGATTAGCTACTCCTTTTGACCCACTTGCCTAAGACCACGCATGCTGAGTAACACCTGCCGACAAAGAATGTCCCAGCAAGCCTGCCCCAGTCACCCCCAGCGCTGTCCAACATCTGGGCTGGAAAGGGTCCTCTTGGTATGTTTGTACATGTGAGCAGAGGGCACAGGCTCCGACAGGGTTCTGATTGGGCGCGTGCCCATGAGCGCTGGAATCCATTCCCAGCCCGACAGCACACTCACGCATGCTACATCTTGCCTCGGCGTCTCCTCCTGCAGGCCCTTTCTGTTTCACATCATGTCTCCTGCTCATTTGCCTTAGTTTAGATCATAAAGTTAGTTCTGTCAACATATCTAAGGAGGAGGAGGAGGAGGAGGAGGAGGAGGAGCCAGCTCTCAAAGGATTTCTACCAACAATGTAGAAATGACAGTGTTTATACCTAAGCTGCAAAAGAAATTGTTGTTATCGCCCTAAAGGAGGCATGTTTAAATTTTTAAATAGTCGTTAATGCCATGTTCCCACACGCTCTTGCTTCTTATTTATTGGACTTAATAAAAGTGATATGAGAAAGTTCTTGTTTCTCCAATGTTCTATCTTCTTAATAGCAAAATTGCATAGTATAATGCTTCAGTAAATGAAGAAAAACAGCCCAGCCAGACTCCTGTGGCGCCCTGAAGCGGGAGGCACAGCACCCCTTTTGGAAGTCCTTTCCAGCAGCCTCCAGAGTCCTCTCATCCAGGTTTTTCCAAATGTAAGAATCCCTCCTGCCCTTCCTCCTCTCCCTGCCTCAGTAACAGTCCACTTGCTGGGGGGGCTTTCAGTAAGTTTGGGACGGGCCTGGGAGGAGGCTGGCCTCCAGCCCTGCCCGCTGTCTCTGCCCTCGAGGAGTCTTCCAGTGCACTAGGCTGACAGCTGTTGCTGAAATCCATGATGACAGCCGTGGCCTCCTCATTCCGTTTTGACCTTCTGGACACTGATGTACCTTGGGGGCCTGCTCCTGTCGCTGTGCGGGACCCAGACCGTCTTCAGCCTCTCAGGCCGAAGGCTGCCCTCGGCACTGGGGTCAGCCCCAGCCCATCCTAAGAGGCGGGCAGTGTCCTAGGCAGCCTCCTGGGGTGCGTTGGAACTCTCTTCCTGGCTCTCCCCTCTTTTGAGTCTGCGTGTGCTCGGTCCCAGCCCTGTGCCTCCCTCCTGACCACCTGCTTGTTTTCCTTTCTGCGCAGTTGAAAATCCGCCCTCAGATAGTCTTCTTTGTCCCTTCTGAGCTTTCCTGCTGCATCCCACAAATCCCCTGTCTCTCAACAAAATCCAGAGCTTATCAGCCAAAGCTGCTTCACAGTGGGTTGCAGTCCCTGTTTTGGAACTCATGAATCAAGAATTTGTACTTTGTTCAAGACATGACCATCCTTTCCCTCAAGAGTGGCAGACAGAGGGCTGCGGAAAGCTGGCAGGAAGGTGGGGAACAGCGAGGGGAAATAGCATCAGGATGCCCTGGTATGCGGGGCCACCAACAACAGCCTGAGAGCCCCAGAAGGGAGCCCAGAGCCCTAACTCCAGTACCTGCAAAGGCTATCGTGGAAATAGCCTCTTCACGGAAGCAATTAAATTACAACGGGGTCACACTCAATTCACACGGCCCCTAATGTGATGAAACTGGAGACACAGACGTAGGCACACAGGGAGGATGTCAGTGTGGTGACAGCTTGGAGTGATACATCCACAGGAAAGCCATGGACCACAGCAGCATCGGAAGCTAGAAAGTGCAGGAAAAAGGTTCTCCCTCAGACTGGCGAGGGAGGGGGCCTGCCAGGAAGGCTTTCAGACTCCCAGCCTCCAAACGCTGAAGGATAAACAGTTGCTCTTTGAGATCACAGCCAGTAATACTTGTCACGACTGCCCTCAGAAACCAATGGAAAGCGTTAGAAAGCGCTTGATACTTCCATAAAGGGACAGCTCACCCACCTCTCCTCTCCGCCAGACTCCAAGTTAGCTGAGAGTACTATCGAATCTTCTTTCTGATGCAGGTGGGTAAACATCCAGCCCCTCTTCCTTTAAATCTGTTGGCTTACCTATGGTGGTGGGAGTGGATCTCATCAGCTTCAGGACAGGATGGATCCAGGAGCTCAGTGGTGTTGCTCTCACCCTTTGACTTCATCTGTCCTCCTCTCTGGTTCTTCTCTGTTCAACTTATGAGTCAATTCATCAGTTTTTATCCTGAAAGTTCATTCAGCCCAAAGCAGTACTGATTGCACCGTGGTTGGAAGCATCCATTGTGGGGCAGCCTCCCCAGTTGCCAACTCTGTGTTCTTGGCAAATGATTTAACCTGTACATCTCAGTTGCTTCATTTATAAAATAGGGATAATAAAAGTAGTAGCCTCAGACTGTTGCTTTGAGGACTGAGTTGATTGACATGCATTAAATATGGATAGCAAGCCCTGGCACATAGTAAGCGCCACATGTATGTAGCCACACATTACGCACAGCGTTCAGCCTGGGTGCACCGACCACGCCCTGGTTCCCGGTGCCGGCTGAGCACACGCTCCCTCAAGCATGCGGCAAATTCTGAGGACGGAGTTACTGCCCACTGGGCCTCTGCAGAATCTCAGGCTTGCAGATAGTCCCTAGCCAAGGCCACAACGTACAAAGCGCAGGAGCCAGCGTCCAGGCAGTCAGAGCTGCTCCCCCACCCCCACTGTGTGCGGGAGTGGGCTTCTCCTGTTCCACAGCCCCTAATCTCTGCCCACGTCACCTCCCACCGTCTCTGGTTCCCAATGCTGTCTACACACACTCTCACTCTGTCTCTCAAGAGCCTCTTATTGCCACCTCTTCTTGTCCACCCTACCATCACTACTCACCAGGACGTGGCTCCCCATCAGCTCCTTAGACTCCGGTCCTGTTCCCTCCAGCTCTTCCTTCACACTCCCGGAAATTCCATTCTGCAAAAACATAACCCTGATCAAGCGACCCCTCCCTTCATGTTTTCAGTGCCTTCTGCTTGCCCCTGGGTGCCTCTCTGATCTGGCTCCTCCTGCTCCTCGGCCAATGTTCCCCACCTTGCCCAGCAGCGCCAGGACTCCTGACGCATCTCCATGCCTCAGAATTTCCGCTCAAGCCCCTCCCTTCATTGGGAACATTTTTCCCTGTCCACCTCTTACCCAGCCTTCAGAATCCCCTGCAGGTGTCACCCACCGAGCCCACGTGTGCAACTGGCACTCCCAAATCCTCTGGGACACTCCATCACAGCCAGGATGGCCTACTTGGCTGACCTACTTTCATCTCCTTGCCAGGCTGAGCTCTTGAGACCAAGAGACTCCTCTGTTAACCTTGGCCCCTGCGTGGGGTAGCCCAGAGCCTGGTGCATAGGAGAATCTCAGCAAAGATTGTGGAATAGAAAAAAATGAAACAGCCACTGCGCATGGACTCCTGATCACACTGGCATTGTCTTCTGGGCTCCTCCCGGCCATCTTCTGAAATCACAATCCTCATTTTCCATCTGCATAACGGAAGCAGGAGCCAGAGAGCTACAGTAACCCTCCAACGCAGCTGCTGCCGGGGAGCAGAGTCGGGAGTTGTGGCTCTGTGGCTTGAGTTCCCCACCAGCACCCTGCTCCCTGAGCTGGCTACGCGAGCTTTGAACACCCAACCTGGTGCTGCCCCAGGGGAGCAGCTATGCTCCGGGACCCACGGCAAAGCAAGGGTTAACTCACCTAGAAGAAGCTGCCCTGTGGGGCCACTGGAAGACAGCTGGTGCTGCCTAATGAGGAAGCTGTACCAGGAGCAAGTGGCAGGAGCTGCCAGCTGCGCCCAGGCCAGTCGCTCACTCCTGGGCTCTCTTTAGCCTTAAAGAGAATGTACTGCCTAATGAACAAAGAAAATGACATGTATTCAGCAGAGAGCCCCAGGGTCCACAGCAAGGATGTTCTTCCCAGGAAGGAAGAGTTGATCCAGCAAGGGTTTCAGATAAGCCCCTCTTCACTGCAGAAGGGTGACCGGCTGCCCCTTGCAAAAGAGGCTGTCCACACACCCAAGCCCTGCAAAGCAATCGAAGACTTTTCTTTTTCTAAACGATTTTCAATTTTCTCGTTAGGATGAAAGCTAATCTGGGCTGCAGTGGTGTGAAGAGTCTTCGTTGTACCCCATTAGACAGACGCTCCCGCGGTGGGGAGCCACGGCTCTTCTTAATTAAAGCTTCACCGCTCACGTCCCCTGGCTTTCAAGGAATCATTTGACTGGATATTTTCAGCCAAAAGAAGCTCTTGGGTTTGGGCCCAGATGAGCAGTTGGTGAAACTTCATCCTAGCTTTGCTCACCTGCCTGTGGTTGAACGAGGATTTTTCTTAACGCTTTTATGGTTTTTTTTTCTTTTCACCTCGAGTCTTGGACTGGCCACTGTAACTCCTGCTTTCTCCTCTGTTTCTCTTCGTCTGCCGCGGCTCCTGCTTCACATTGGCCAGAGGCTACTGGTTGGGTGTGTGCACCAAGGGTCCTGCACAGCACAGCTTGCTGTCCCTCCACATTCCGTGAGGGGTGAGTGGACATCCCTGCATGGCGACTATACGGCCACCCCGAAACCTCAGGAAATTCTCTCAGGCAAAGCCAGTGATGATAAAAAGCCATCCAAGCCCTGGCGGACGTGAAATGCTGTGTGTGACAGTGTCAGGTGAGCTTACCATTGATTGGCATCTGCACTTGGGGATTTGCACCAGACGGAGTGATATCATTTTTGTTCTGCTGTGTAAATGCAAGCCCCCATCAGTGGACCCAAAGTCACTAAGCACCCTTATCCCACCACCATGCTGCTGTGGGCTGGGAACCTTGAATTTAGCATTCAGGTCCCAGGCTCTGTGGAGAAAAAGGTCTGTGGCAGGGGTCACTGTGAAGACTCTGGAAGCCAGGTGAGTGGAGGAAAGTCACCAATGAGCAGCCAGAGTCTGGAGCCCATCTGGGATGGAATGCAGGTTTTGTTTTAACAGATGGATTGCAGAAGCCAGCCACTGAAATAATGAAGAGGAAACAGAGGCCACTCCGAGGAAGTGTGGTTACCGTCCTGCACAAGTTGCACTGGAGGAAGACGCACCTCCTGGCGTTTCTTTAAGGGCCTGAGTGCAAGTGACGTTGGGATACAGTTCATGGACACTATGCATATTAAAGTCAGTATATGGAGGCTGGAGCGGTGGCTCAGTGGTTGCGGTGCTTGCTTGGCAAGGGCGGGATCGCAGGTTCAGCCCCAGCGCCACGCACCCAAAGAAGTGTCGCAGCAACAAAAACCAAGTGAAAAGCTAAATAAAATTGATTCTCTCGTTCTCTTTCTCTCACTGCCCCTCTTTCTCTCTTTAAAAGAAAAAAATAATAAAGCCAATATTTGTGGCTCAGTAGTAGACAGCTCACCTAGCAAGTGTGAGGCACTGTGAAAAATAAAAATCAAAAATAAAGTCAGTACTCTGAGCACAGATTCCTGGAAGGGGCTGCTCTGCCATTTCTACTCAGGGAGAGCACGGCGGTTGCCCATCCCAGGTATCCCAGTGAAGGGACAGAAAGAAGAGCAAGGGCTGGGGAGGAGGAGAAGAGAACTAGAGTGGGCGGAGCCAGGGTCTCTGGTCTCCCTGTTCCGCAGGACAGATGGCTGTGCTCAGCACCACAGCCAGCCTGTCCTTTTGGTTTCTTGTGCGCATGGCAGAGCTAACATTTCCTACTTAGCAAACCCTGCATGTATTTTCCACAGTTTTGATCCTCTCAACCTCTCCTTGGGCACATTTGCTAGGCATTGCTGAGAGACTCCTTCCAGGCGTGTTGCAAGAGTTGCTGACCGTCTACAGCTGGCACGCTGCGTCTCAGAAGGGGACCAAGACATCGCCCCATCTGTGCATTGGAATGGAGCCCACTCCTGATTGGGTCTGCTCAAGGTCAAACGTTTGTCCATAAAATTCAATAAGGGAAACGGGAGCATCTGTCCATCAAGGGTCTCTTCAAGCACATCATAGCTGCCCATGCAGGATCAAAGGAAATGTTGGAGTGATCCAAACTTCTACAGCCAGTTTGGGCTGAGCTTTCCAATCAATCAAGAAATATCTTCAATTATTGACCCAAATGTTTAGCATTTTCTACTCAATTAAGAAGAGAATGTATGCCTTGCAAAATGAAATTCCCGCTTTCAAAATTTTCTCATCTGGTTCGGGAAATGAGATGAATAGACTCTGCATATATAATGAGATAGAAGAGATTAAATTGAGTGCTCAATTAAGCCTCCAGGAAAAAGGATCATAAAGGTCAGCCTCATCATGGGTTATCTCAGTCTCAAAGACAGGACAGATTTAGATGAATGGTGGAAAGGTCAAAAGTGTTCAAGGACGGCCCATGGGAGGGGCAATGTTAAATAGAGGGAAAACATGGTCCTTGGAATGTTTCTCCTCTTTGAAATATATCTGCCTTATCAGTTTTACAGGATTTCTCTGAGCCTGTGTTTTCAAGACTAAAGCTGAAGATAGGGACTACTGGTTTCTAGAGGGTGGCTCCTGCAGCCAATCTGAAGACCCTCCAGGGAGCTTCCTCCCACCTGAGGAGATGCTGGCCCTGCCCCATACCCCACGGGCTTTCTTCAGGGTGGGAAAAGAGCTTTTCAGCTTCTGGGCACCGCCCCCAAGCAGGATAGTACTCCTGGAGCAGCCTGAATCTTTAGCTCTGGACACCACCAGGATCCAGAAGCCCCCAGATTGCACACCAAGTGGACCCTGAAGGTTGCTCTGATTTGTAGCAGCAAGAAGCTGAGGGCAGGACTTCCTGTACACATAAGGAGATAGAGATCCCCTGCACAGTCTCCAAGGAACCATCTCGATGGACAGTCACGTGGCCCCAGGGCCTGCATCGCAGCTTATGAAGAGCATCGGAAGTGGGGAGCACCAGCCAGAGAGGCCACAAGAGCCAGTAAAAATGCCTCCTCTCGCCCTCTCTGCTGAGAAAGCCTGTGCCCCTTTCCACCCTCCCAACACCACCCACAGAGGATCCAGGCCCAGAGAAGCAGAAAGGAGGAGGAGGCAGCTAAGGCAGGACTTTTCTGCTGGTGGGGAGAAAAGATTTGCACCTAACTTGAGAGTTGTTTTGGTTTAGATATAAGGTGTCCTCCGAAAGCTCATGTGTGAGACAGCGCAAGAAGGTTCAGGGGTGAGATGATTAGATTATGAGAGGCGTGGTCTGTTCGGTGGATTTTTTAATCCAATCATATGGATTCTCTGGTGGTAGGTGCAGGCAGGCAGGGTGTGGCTGGAGGAAGTAAGTCACTGAGGGTGTGTCTTTGGGGCTTATATTTTGTCCCTGGTGAGCACAGCTCTCTGTGCTTGCAGGTCACCCTGTCCTGAGCAGCTTTTGGTAACAGGAGCGCAGGACACGTGATTCATGGTGCTATCGTTCTTTTTGCTTGCTGTCGTTCTAAGTAACCACAAAAGCTATTTCCCTGACTTACAGAAACCCCCGCTTCAGTTGACATCGAATCCCTGCCCCGGGTAGTTTGTATGAGCAGTACGTTTATCTTACAAAGATAAATTACGCATCTATGCAAAAGGCCATACTTAGATGAGGAAGCATGCTTCAAACTAAGCCACTGGTTAGGACACAGCTTTCAGGACCTAACATCCCCATATCCCAAATATTCAAAGTATATTCAAAGTGTCCCAATAACCTATTTAAAAAAAAATATATATATATATATATATAGTTGCTCTAATCCTTGTATTTGTATTGTTTATTTTATGCCTAATTTTGCAACTTACTCCATAAGACCCTGAAAACATTAAAGAGTATGTTCAAAGACCCAACACACACACCTACAGTGTCATACACATGAGACCGCCCCATAAATGGCTGGGAGGGTCCTGCGTGTTATTTCTGATATCCAGGAAAAGGAAGCTTTTCTTGAGTGAGTTTCCCTCTCATGATCTCCACTTCACAATGAGAGAAGCAAAGCCAAAATCATCAGTGGCTTTGCTCAGCCTCATAAACCAAGGACTTGCAAACTGACATGCACATTCTCCTGATGGGCAAGGTGCTGATGGCTCCCTATCACAGCAGGATCACCAGCTTCACGCCCCCAGTGTCAAGAGCGTGAACAACCCACACAGACACGGTCCCTGGAGAGACCTCCTCTCCTCATGCTGCGACCCTAGACAGCAGCCAGTCGCGTCCCAAGAGGCACTTGTGAGAAGCGGGTGACAGGAGTCCACGGCCTGAGTCCTCAGGCCCCATCCTAGGACTCGCCTACTCCCAGGGAAAGCTGAAGAACTTTGCCAGATGCACCCATGCTTCGCGGAACTGTTTAGCTGCAACGTGGTCCCGTCCACACTCCGTCTCCGCTCCCGGAAGCACAGGGAAGCCTTCAGGGCCACTAACATGAATCAGCTGAGGGTCTGAGCCAGCTGCTTCCTGAAGAAGCCCAGTGTTTCCCAGCTCTGACAGGAATAGGTAGGGATCTTCTGGAAAACACCCGAGAATCCCAGAAACCAAAACCTATTCCAAGTGTTATCACTTCATCTTAACAGCAACAACATGTGCAGACTGCATACCCAACCACAAGAGCTCCAGGTGAGGCCATGTTCAACAGTGCTAGGGCTTTACGTTCTTGCAACAGGGCTTCCGAAAGCCAAGGAGACAAATGAGTCCCCAGCAGGGTAACAGAGCTGGTGCCCCCAAAGATGCAAGGTCCTGGGTCCCTGTACCTTATGGATGGAAGCAAGTGAAGATGAGGTCCTGTTGGGCTAGGGTGGACTGGTGTCCTTACAAGGAAGGGAATTTGAACAGGCACATGGGAGAAGGCCGGGTGAAGACAGATCAAGCGGCCCAGCTGCAAAGCCAGGATCACTAGGAAGCAGTTGGGAAGAGCTGGGGCCATTCTGCCCGGAGTCTGGGAAGAAGCACCAACATCCTAACACCTTGATGTCTGACCTCCCGGATGCTGCGAGTACCTCTCTGATGCTGTAAGCCACCCAGATTGTGGCACCTGATTCCCGCAGCCCTGGGAAATCGGTGCAGGCTTACTAGAAGGCACCTGTTTCGAAGGTGGCCTCCTCACTGCTCGTCCATCTCTCCTTCGCTGATCCTCCTGAGCTGCGGTGAAGATGGGAGCCGGCTAATCCTTCCCTGCAGACCTCTATCTAAGGCTCAAAGCTGCAGGGTCCCCCAGAAAGATGAGGGGCCCCGGGCCAGGGGAGCCCACCACGCACCAGCATCCTGGCCAAAGGGCTTTTCCAGGAGTCTGCTTGGCCAATAGAGCCACCCCATGATGTCCTGGCTCTGCGCACGGAGTGTGCACTTGGGGACGACGAGGAACACATGAAGCAGAACCTCTGAAGCCTGCGCTAAGAGTGCGCCAGAGCACCTCCGCCAAGCCCTCAGCCGCAGCGCCTAGACAGAGTGCCGCTGGAAGCCAGGACACAGGGCCAAAGCCAGACGGGCTGGCCCCATTTCCATCTCCTTGCTCAGCTGCTGTGCATCGCGGGGTAAATCACCTCGGCCTGCCCGGACTCTGCCTAGCTCCCTACCACGCCATCCTCGACCTGGACTCCATCTAGCTCCCTACAATGCTATCCTTGGCCTGTCTGGACTCCACCTAGCTCCCTACCTCGCCATCCTCGGCCTGTCCAGACTCTGCCTAGCTCCCTACCGCGCCATCAGGAAGCACCTGTGGAAAGCCAGGAGTTACACTGGAGCTGACAGCGCCCTGTGAGTTCCCCAGAAGCAGGGGAAGGGGAAAGTGCATTCTGAAAGCCTGGATCTTTGAAAACCCCACTCTGTGTTTTAAGTGCACAGATGCTGAGGTGACAACACCTGCGAATAGGACACTGACCCTGAGCAGCACCCTGTGATGGCTGTCAACACCCTGCTTCATCTCCAGCCCCGGAGCACCCGTCCCATGCCCAAGTCCCGACCGGCTGTGGACATTCAAGCAGCCCAAAACCCCTTCCCGAAAGCCAAGTGCTGGTCCAGGCTCGGCTCCAGCAAGCAGAGAGAGACCATTCCAGATACAAAATAGATACCCAAAGCCACATCCCCAATGACCCACCTCCTTCCTCCAGCCACGCCCTACCTGCCTTCAGTTGCCAGTTAATCCCCATCACTGATGTGGTGAAGACTCTCACAACCCAATCATTCCACCTCTCAGCGTTTTGCATTCTCTCACATATTGAGCTATTGGGGGACACCTTTCATCCAAGCCACAACACCAGGTAATGAATGAAGGACAGATGGTTCCGGAGGCTGGAAAACCCAAGGCACCTGGAG